>JALLOT010002813.1:0-12134 GCA_036939595.1 Thalassiosira livingstoniorum | reverse complement strand
GTCTTCGTAAGCGTCATCTCCAAAAATATCTTCACATAATTGCTGACACTTCTTTTTGAGCATGTCGAGTGTTGCATTCTGACTTTGCACATTTCTTGCTATCTTATCTCACTTCTTCTGTGGCAATTCTCTTAATGCATGTCCAAAATTCTGAAAATACATCATTTCCTTGCTGTTAAGTGACCAATAGTATTGCTTTCCAATAGTGAAAATTGAGTGAATTATGTTAAGTAATGCTTTGTCAGGACTGCCCAAATAAATCAGAATGTCTTCTTTAATTTCATTCCCATCTGCGTCAGTGCACTTTAATTGAATAAATCAAGTTGTTGCCAATCGTGGATCCTCCTCATACTTCATGGGAATTCTCTTCCCTTCACACGTCATTGTGTTGGTTGTTGCATTTCAATTTCGTCGTTCAGGTATTTGTTTTGTCTTGTTTCCTTTCACGTCATTGTCACATCATTCAATTTTTGACACGCGTTCTCATAAGACTCTTGGTCCACAACTCTCGTTTGTAATGACACTTGGTATGATCATAATGTCCCATGCCATTAAAGGCCTGAGCCAAAAAGCCAGTAAAAGTTAATACTCTAACGTAATTCAGTAAGAATCGAATCAAGAATAAATCTTAAATAAAAGAGTGAGTTAAGTTTGTTCTGATATTTCGTTCGCGCTCGAATGCTCCCTCGAATACTCGTTCGAATGGTTTTCAATTTCGAATCGTAAAACTGCTCGCAATTGAATCGCTAAAATAGTCCTTGCTAAATACCCCTTAAATCAGGTTAGGACAACACCTATGAAAAATCCTACAAACAATGATCACAGCAAAAAACATAGAAGAAAAAATGTAAGGGACTTGGAAGAAAACTTGGAAGGAAACACAGAAGAAATTATGGAAGAAATAACAGAAGAAAGCATGGCAGAAAGCATAGGAGAGTATTGAAGAAAGCATTTAAGAAATATGGAAGAAAATATGTATGAAATATTTAAGACAGCACAAAGAATAACATAAAGAATAAAAAACACATTCAAAGATGAACACAAAGATGAACACAAAGGTGAACACAAAAAACACAGCAAATGACACAACCAAGAACACAACAAAGAACAAAGAACACAACCAAGAAAATTGCAAAGAACAAAATGAAGAACACAACAAGGAAGAACACAACAAAGAGGGAAAAACAAAGAAAACAACAAAGAATACAAATAAGAACACAACAAAGAAGATAAAAAAGAACACAATCAAGAATACAACAAAGATAACATAGAAAGAACACAACCAAGAAAAGAACAAGAACACAAAAAGAACACAACAAAGAATAAAATATAGAATACAACAAAGAACGCAACATAGAATACAACAAAGAACACAAAGTATATGACAAGAAAGATCCCAAGAAGGTACACAAAAATAAATTGGTAAATACAAGTCAAACAAAAGGAAGGAAACAAACAAAAAACATTACAAAAGGTCGAATACACAGAAGAAAACAAAAGTAAATAAAATTGAAAAGTAAAATACAATAATGACATGAAGTAGAACTTGCAGAAAAGAAAAAGCAAAGAAAACACAAAAAATACAAAGAAATGCACAAAGAAAAACACAAAAAACAGCACAAAAAGCACAAAGAATCACACAAAGAAACATGGAAAGAAACGCACAAAGAAATACACAAATAAACACACAAATAAACATACAAATGAAACTCAAAGCATGAACACGAGGAGTGAACACAAATAATAAACACAAAGAATGAACACATAGAATGAACACAAAGAATGAACAACAAAATAACACAAAGAATGAGCATGAAGAATTTACACAAGGAAGAAGACATAAACATAATGTAAAAATAAACATAATAAAGCACCTAAAAAAGAATATGGAAACAATAAAACATAGAGTGAGCACAGAAACAGACATAAATCGGGACAAGAAATGAAAGCATGAATTATCCCAAAAATAACAATAGAAAAATATAAAAGATTACAGAAAATGCTGTAAAGAAAACAGGTAGAATAATTCAAATGAGAACATAAAAACCCAAGAAAATTCAGAAAATAGAAGGACTGCAAGGAATAGAAAAGAACACAAGAAAAATCTAGAAAAAAAAATACAAGAAAAAATATAAACAAGAACCACAAGAAATAACCACATGAAAATAAACCAAATTGTAAAAATCATAGGAATCAAACTACATGAACAGGACCCCATGAATAGGACTACAAATAGATCCAAGGAAAGAACAAAGGAAACATCTAAATACTACATCATTGTTGTGCTTAGAATGAAATATAATAATAAAACAGAAGTTTTTAAGTACATTTCGTTGATCCCCAAGGATGGCAAGTAAAACTGTTCCTAAATTGCACTGCTTAGAATGAAATATAAATTCTTTGGATCCTTGACCTTTTTTGATGAAAGCATTTAATATATTGTAATGTCTTTTGAAATACTCATTTGGATTAATATCCTCATTTTGCTTTGGTTTCTACCAAAACTGCATTAACTTTCAAGCAATTTGTATAGTCCCTTGTTTAGAACTTACACTGGTTATGTGGAAGGGATATCATGCCTTGCAGATGCATATATAAAATGCATTCACCTTGATGATGACAAACAGGATAACTTCTCATGAACAATGCCTCATGAGTGTATGTGAGTAGACTGATAACAGACATTTCCCTTTTAAGGTAACTCAAGAATGTGATATTCCAACTGAGAATGAATCCCATCTATAAGTTATCATCAGTGCAAATGGCATACCAGGGTGATTTGAATTTGGTAAGCAAAAGGTATTTTCATTTGCAAAAAGTATTCAATTTTATGTGATTATCAAAGGTGCAGCAAATCATTCAAAATATTCCACGAACAAACTATATTTTAGTTTAATATCTGTTTGATTATTGTTATGTTATGAATGAAATGTTTACTTTTCCAAATTTATTTGAAATGAATTCAAAAAACTACTCTGCAGAAAAAAGACTTTTGAAACAAGTAAGCTATTGTCAATGTTCATCATGGAAAGGAAGACTCACTTTTTTGATGTGTCATTCAAGTTTTATGCCAAAAACAGTTGAATAAAACTCAATGTCTTTTTTTCATCTAAGCTATGTTGTACTACAAAAACTTCTTTGAACAAAACATGACTTCTAGTCCAAACCTTGTATGAAGAGTTTGTAATTGTACCAAAAGGACAACTGTTAGACCTAAAAAATTGAATATGTGTTTGCACAATACCAAACAGAAATTATATGAGATTGGGAAGTAAAAATTAACATAAAATAATGCAAAGAAGTGAGCTCAATGGATAGTTGAAAGTAATATTTTCATTTGTGGTTACTGAGAACTCAAGACAAATCTCATAAATTCAAGTGTATAATTGCAAAAAGTACAAAGATAAAACATAAACAATGGGAGAAAAGGCCAATGGTATCTTCCAAGTGCACACATAAAATTGAAAGGGGTCATGAAATATGAATGCTGTTTCCTTGTGTGTTTGTTCATTACTGTTACTTTTGTTTGATTGGTCAAAGCATAAATTTTGTACAAGTAATAATAATGATGGTGCATTTAGTTTAAGTTTGAAAAGATTAGAAGTTATTATCTATTGTTTTACCATTTGCCTCTAGGTATCCTCACAATTGAAAAACCTCCAGTATAATTAATGGCAATATTGCTGAAGTAGATGGTGTTATTTTTGTCTCAATGTTGATACTTTTTTGTGGCAATGAAGGAGTCTTCTAAACACATTTGTTTTTTGTCCTTAGCATCACATACTATCATAATCATGGAGTACCTTTGGATGTTGTATTTACAATTTTTGGATTTTCATTTTTTTGTGGTTATTTAGTTTATTTAGAAACAATATTGATGCATAATCCAGAAAGCCAATAGTAATGGGAAGTAATGAAGGTTTCTTTTTACCATTATTCTTCATACAGAAGACGACATGAATTTTCACATTTAACTTTCAAACAAAACTATCAAATTACATCAGATTAAATTATTGGTTAGTAATGAGAAATTTGCACAAAATGTTTTATGCAAATAATATGTGTGTTTTTTTTCTCCTTTTCTAGTTAGGTAATGATGAAGAAAATATGAACTTGTTGAGAATTGAGAATTCAACCTATCATGATCAAGTTTCTACCCTAAAATTAATATTGTATCTACCAAATGTCTCTTGGTAATCATGGATGTAACAGAAATAATTTACAAAGTTCGATACATAATACTTATTGAGACATAGAAGACATCAAAATTTATTACTACATTGTTTTGGTACCTTGCTATTCTTTAGAATAAAATTCTTCTCAAGAAATATCTGGGTAACAAAAACACCCCATATCATTATGCTCAATTTTGATGAAAAAATATCATTCCCCACATGATTTGAGTTGTTTTGAAACAATACATGAGGCATGATTCATCATCAAAGCAAGGTTTCATCAAAAGGACCATGATGGTAAATTATATTTGAATCCAGTTAAATTTGGATCCAGGGATCCAGATTTTTTGTTGGGTAATCACACACCATGCATAAACCATGCCATGTAGTGTTCAAACAACAATTTCAAAAACAATTTATTATGATGAATATTGACAATGGCAGAAAATCTAAGTGAAAGTACACACTATCTAGATTAGGTTCAAATTTGAAATGGATCCATTTTTTCATTATTTTGTAGTTTTGAAAAATAATGTGACCTTGAAATTCAGTGCAGTCACTAATTCACCCACAACAACAACAAAGAATATGAGTCATAATTATTTATTTTTGTTGGATCCAGTTGACTTGGCTGGCTGTGGCATGATGGATGATGGTGAATGGATGTATCACAATCACAATATGATCGCTTACTCAACTGTCTAGATGACAATGACAACAAGAGCAAACAAGAGTTGTTGTGGATTTTAATACATACATTACAACAGAAATTGAATGCGCCCTGTGTGGCACATTCAAAATTGCTGCAGTAATTATTTGTGTTGAGATCCACAGCATTGCCACAATCAAATGAATGATGTGCCAATTTGATTGCCATGGCATCTGGCATTGTGGTTGGTCATTGTGTTGCTCATTGCTTGCTGTTCTATCATTGGTCTATTCATTTCTGAGTACTCATACAATACTACTACAATACTAGATAGATATAGTACTTACTGTATTGCACTACATACTATACTACCATACCTAATATGAGTAAGAGGAGGTGAGGGAGGGTGATATGACACCATCACAGACCACACTGTGTTTTTTAAATTCATCTCAATTTTTTGGAAATTTTCTGTATTATGATCCCTGGATCCAAATACTGCTGGATCCAATCATTGTTTCTCACCATGAGGAGCTTTGATTTTCTTCTATATTTACGTGTAGGGAGCAAGTATGAAGTTTTAAACAAGTTTTAAAACTTGATAAGTCAAGTCATTGGAAAAAAGAATCTTATTGCTTGGTACATTCTTTGGTCTGGTCACTAAAACTACACATTTGAAAGTTAATGAATTTATTGCACAATGGGTGGATAAATGAGTGACCTGTCTAAGCTGAGCAATGATGTAGTTGGGGGTAAAAATAATATAAAAAGAAGGAAACACAGGACTGTAATATGGGATAACTAATATGCTTGCAGAAATGCACAAACAGATCAATAATAAGGAGGACATCAAATCAGCCTAGCTTATCTTGGGTGTAACAATCATATTTTATGTTTTTGAACTATGCCTCTGTGGAAATGTGTAGTGTACCAAAAGTAAAGCACTTTGAAGCAAAGGATTTTGTGTATTCAATCTTGGAAATAGTGATGTTGAACTCTCTACCACATGATTGCATGGTAGAGAGTTCAACAAGACTATCTACCAAACCCATGCCAGCATGTTTGGCTTCTAGCCTAAGGGTGGACCTTGTGTGTGCACATGGTTAGTGCTCGTAGAGAATGGTATGGCATCTTGAGAAACCCTTTAGTTTTGGAGGGACTCATTGCCATGTGGTTACAGCAGCTTATTGCACATTGATGATCATTTGTGGGGCTTGAACCAACAACCCCAATTGGGTAGATAATTTTCTTGAGCTCTCTACCACAAAATTGTGTGGTATTTTAGAGAGTTGAACAAGTGAATTCCCTGGTGATTCTGAAAAGAAGAATGAAGATCAACCAATGTTGGAACTTCATCAGATGCTTTGGTATGTGGATTTCTAAACAAAAAGAAGTTTGTTCTGGAAGCAATTCTTAAAGGGTTGAAAAGACGACAGAATATATTTACTGAAGGTGGTATGGGAGAAGATAATATCTTCTGTTGCGTATTGAGCAAAATGTTGTTGAGATGCAGCACCTCCCTCATAGAAAAGGAGGGATGAGGGACTTGGCTGAAAGACAAAATGAAAAGAACAGTATTGTCTGAACTCAAAATTCTTCCATTACTTACAGTCAATCAAATTGTTGTCCATTTGAAAAAGTTCAGATGCTTTTAATATGAATTGCATTTCTCAAGAAGAAAACAAAGCATTTAAATGAACTATTGCTCAAAAGCCTCTCAATCAAAACAGGTGTAATTAGCATGTAATCAATACCAATTTTGTTACTGCTTTAATTGAAAAATTGGCACAGGAAAAGGGGAAAAAGTTGAGGCGTTGTACCATACAAAAAGAGAACTGAAATCAGAGAAACCTGATTGATACAAAAAATACTGCAAATCTCGCTAAGACGTTCACTCAGTCCACTTCAACAACGAATTTTCATCCTCACATTCAACGAGAAGGTTAACATATTTTATATCAACTCAATTAGTCTTCATTCGTGACTCAATTACAGCATCAACCCCACCTATTGCATCAATCAACCCTTTTCCTACTTACCGAAAATGACAAATCACGCAGTAAAAATGTTGAAAACTAAAAATGAAGGCATTGATTTTGTAATTGAATCTGTTGCATCTTTCTTCGCATCATGCGATGGCTACAAGAATTGCAGACTACACAGCAGTAATGAATTAATAGAAATTGAAATAACAACCCTTTGCGAAACTATTTTTCTCCACAATGCTCCAAGTTTGTTTTTAAGACACATCACAAACATAAACAGAACAGAAAAATCTGGTCTGCCATTTGTGAAGAGCGCAGCTAGTTTCGTTCAAGGTAGTTAGAAGTTGCAACATTAATGTCGATAAAATACTATCATATGGGCGCTACAAAATGGACATGAGTAAGTAGTAGCAGCGTGATCACTTCCTTCAATCAAGATATTAATAAGTAGTTAGTTATCATTTAGTCTTGAATCCACAACCATCTTGTGACAAACACTTTTAATCCGTGTGCGCCACACCAGCCACCAAATTCTTTTCACCACATTACGCCTAGACCTCAATCCGTCTCTTACATGCCGTCCTGCAAGTTTTGGAATTCCCTCTTCATTTCATCCACAATAGTGGCGTACTCCCTGGTAATGTCCGCAGTGGGGGACTTGGGATCAACATACTTGGAGTCAATCACCTTTTGAATGATGGGTGCAAGGGAGGTCTTAATGTGAGCGTAGGTGAGCTTTGCATCCGAGGGAGAGTCGGCAATGGCCTTCTGGCAAAGATCGTAGAAGGTGATGATGACGGAAAGCATACCCACAGTTTTGGGAAGTCTGTGCTCAGAGTGAATACATCAATAAAAGCAATCGATTAGATTTCCTTCAAAAGAAACAAATTAGCACTGGAATGTATAATGTTCAGCTACTTACGGACAGGTGTAGTCGTGCTCGGTAAAGGCGTTCTGAGCCAAGAAATCCTCACGGATCAACTTGGCAACCTCCATGATAACCTTTTGATCCTCACTCAAACTCTCCTTTCCAACCAATTGCACAATCTCACTCAAGTTATCCTCCTGCTGCAAAATGGTTCTGGCCTGGTTACGAAGGTAGGAGTAACGAGGGTCCATTTTGTTGAAGTATGGCTCGAGAACTTGCATGTACTTGGTGTAGGAGATGAGCCAGTTAAGGGAAGGAAAGTGCTTCCTCTGCGCGAGCTTCTTGTCAAGCCCCCAAAACACTTGGACAATGGAAAGGGTGGCAGCCGTCACGGGATCAGAGAAATCACCACCAGGGGGAGACACGGCTCCCACCACGGTCACCGTACCCTCACGATCGGGGCTACCAAGACAAGAAACGCGTCCGGCACGCTCATAAAAGGCAGCAAGACGAGCTCCGAGGTACGCAGGGTACCCGGAATCGGCAGGCATCTCTCCAAGACGACCGGAAATCTCACGCAACGCCTCGGCCCAACGAGACGTGGAGTCACCCATCATGGACACGTTCATGCCCTGATCACGGAAGTACTCCGCAAGAGTAATACCGGTGTAAATGGAGGCCTCACGAGCCGCCACAGGCATGTTGGAAGTGTTGGCCACAAGGGTGGTACGCTTCATGATTCCAACTTCCTTCTCCTTGCCAGTCTCCTTATCCTTAATGGTCATGGTCAACTCAGGGAAATCACAAAGCACTTCCGCCATCTCGTTACCACGCTCTCCGCATCCGACGTACACAATCACGTCACTGTTGGAGAACTTGGACAAGGACTGGGAAATGACAGTCTTTCCGCACCCGAAAGCTCCGGGAACAGCGCAAGTTCCACCCAATACGGAGGGGAAAAGACCATCAATCACACGAAGACCAGTGATGAGTGGCACGTTACCGGGCAACTTCTCCGCAATGGGACGAGGACGACGCACAGGCCAAAAGTGGCTCAAGGTAAGATAGTGGGTCTTATCCTGACTTTCGTTGTAGACCTCCATCACAACATCGTCCACCAAGAACGTCTCCTTTCCATCCGTTCCAGTGGTGTGGATCTTGGTCACAGTTCCGTAAACGTTGGGGGGGACCAAGATACGATGAGTATCAATGATCTCATTCTCGTACACGATACCAATGACATCCCCTCCCGTCACGGGCTGTCCCTCACGAACGTTGGTGGGAGTGAAAGTCCAACGAGTATCCCTGGTAAGACAAGGGATATCCACACCCTTTGGCACGTACACATCCCCACTCTCCTGGAAAATGTGCTCCAAAGGACGCTGAATCCCATCGAAAATGGTTCCCATGATGCCAGGGCCGAGCTCCACACTCAAAGGTTGCTTCTTCCTCAAGACGGGATCTCCCACGGTGAGGCCGGAAGTATCCTCGTACACCTGGATGGAGGCGGTGTCGCCCTCGAGCTTAATGATTTCTCCGACGAGTTTGGAGTGTCCGACACGGACGAGTTCGTACATGGCAGAGCCGGACATGCCGTCGGCGACGACGAGGGGTCCGGAGACCTTGAAGATGAAGCCGTAGTCGGACTCTTTTTCTTCGGGCATGGTTGCAGGTTGGTTTTGGTGGAAGTGGGTCTTTCAAAGAGAAGCTGTGTTGGGGGGGTCGTAACAGAGAAGACAAAAATTCATCGTCAGCACATAGATCAAAAATCAAAAGATCAGTGGAGGGGGGTGTCATTAGCATGAAACAAGAAAACATGCAACACGAGCCAATCAATGCCTCCGACGTCCGGCGCCACTTCCAATGCCCGTGAAACCCGTCAAATCTAAGGATATCAACATGAAAAGTCTCTGACACATTACAACAGTATGATTGAGCATCATCCGGGTGTTTCGTGGGTGGCATTGGACAGCACGGTCGATTCCGATTTCGGGCGTATGGCGCTTCATGGAGCGCCTTACTGCAGAGAATCAGCATCAACCGAGGATCGCCACTCTATCTGTCCGAGATCCAACGAGTTGAGTGCCTGACCAAGAAGGAGATAGCGTGTTGGGGCGAGGGTCGCCGCCATGGTCCATCAAAACTTACCAAGCTTTTCGCTTTGTGAGATCTAATGAAGCTTTGGGAGAGTTCCACTGGATTCTCAAGCTCACACAACAATCAAAGCAGCGAGCTCACGCTCACGCCTCACGCCGCGCCGTCCACGCACAACCACAAAACTATTGCGGTTTCGTGATCCATGATACTGAGTTCTATTTAGGAATCCGTGAGAACTAGTTGACTTACTCCGATTACTTCTTCTCACTTACAGTACCGCTTATGTACCTCTGTGTTTTCGGGAAGCTTGAACAATCAGAAAGAATACAAATGATTATTTTTCTGTTATTTTTTTAAAATCATCATTGGTTGAGAGAGGTTGAGAGCAATATTAGTAGGTACATATGTATGGCACAACACATTATACTCGTATTCCAACAAGATGTCTTCAACGGAAAAAATGAACAATCCAGGTTCTTTGTGAATATCCTCACCGTAAATCAACGGATACAACATCAAAAATAAGCATACTTACATCTTTCCCATCTTAAAAGGATTTTTCGCCAGAGGCTTATTTAAAAATAAAATTAACTAAGCGTCCCTCGTTAGCCCTCGTTCCTCTGCTTGCTGTTATCATTAAGTTTTGGGAATGAACGTATTATATATGTAATGAAAACGAGATGCGAAAGAGAAGAGCTCCTAGGAATATCTAAGAAACAATCCTACGTAAAATCAATACTTCCCCTTGTTTAAGAAACGTGTCAATATCCCAAATCATTGAGGAATTGAAAATATCATTTCGCTTTATGCATGGCCAGCAAGAACAAAGTAATTGCAAAGCTGGCAAGTTCAGTCAAAATTGCTTGGGGAGATGGCAATTAAAAGAGCAAAAAGAACAGCACACAATATTATACATTACAACTTACATAGATAGCTACACAACATCATGATCAACTGATATCTCTGTTTGAAACCTCCCTAGCCTTGCAACATGATTTACAAATTGACCTCTTATCCACTATATCCATTGACAACATCTCCTACCCAGCACATATCTTACTTTCATATTACTAGTAAAAATAACTATAAATGTAAAAATTTTAGGCAAATCAATTTTCTTCCTGAAGAGTTCCATTATACCTAACCCTTTTTAAGATCATTATTTCACACCTATACCCTTTTATTGATGGCACATTCCTCCATCACTAAGTCAAATTGATCTCCCCAATGACTGCAACTTCTTTTCGACTGTCTTTGTTGTATCTATCGGGGTTATTCAATTTTCTACTTGAGAACCCTCCAAACTTCTGATGTAACTCAATTTGTTATGTATGAGTAGATGTACACACCCATCTATGACCAGTATGGAAAAGCAAGTTTTGAAGGTCACAGTCATAGTTGAAATCGGTACCAAGAATGATATGGACTTAAATTTGGATAATACTACAACAGATTGGTTTACCACATTATGATACATTTTGAATGTTTTACTTAATACTAAGAACACATTGAGAAGGCAAAATTATTCTAGATTGTTTTTTACAGCTCAAAATATTGAACTGGTTTGATGTGGGAAGAGTTACTGCCAGAATTATTTCCTTAAAAGATAACAGCGATATTTGGATGTATGACTCTTTTAATTTCACAGTGTACATGAAATTCAATCAAGTACAAAAGAATTGAACATATTAAAATATATCATCCACAATTATTCAAAAGGGGAATCAGGAACCAGTCATGTAGTGGTTTATGATTTATTTAATACACAATATACTTTGATTTATGACAAAGTTCATTTTAGCTCTTACAATTGATGACTAAAATGTCTTGTTGGTACAAAACCACCCTATTTCATTTACCAATAGTTTTTCTATGGAATTCAAAAAAATTACACTTAACTCAAAAATGAGACCAACAAACTCCTAAATGTTTATTAGTAGGCTTGAAAGATGAACAGATATCAAAAGAATGATTTTCAACAACAGAGTCAATATAGATAGTTTCGATGCAAGGTAAATACTGGGGGAAGCATCCTTGATTTCTTATCTACTTTGTTGCTATTAAGTATATTGAAAACACAAGACTCAAACTTAAAAACCTTCTGCATTGTCATGACAAGTGTCTCACACCAATGACATTACCAGAAAATTATTCAAGTAATTATTGCCATAGAAGTAAATGCATATCAAGCAAGAAAGAATAAAGAATGTTCACCCTTTCATTAATCATCAATCAGTGAACAAATCCAGACTTGAATAATGAGATCATGACTAGAAGTTTGAATTTGGCTGGCAACAATACATCATGTAATCCCACTAGTGCAGAAGAATACAAAAAAGTGCACAGGGTACCTTTTGCTT
>JALLOT010002812.1:0-12129 GCA_036939595.1 Thalassiosira livingstoniorum | reverse complement strand
CTTCACCCAATTGATTATATTTGAATGAGAAATGAAAGAAGAAGTGAGGATGAAAATGAAACCTGAAGATTAATTGGCATTTCATTCTGGCTACTTACCTTGCTTCCAAATGCTGGACGGTGAAGTTTTAACTTGAACCCACATGAAACCAGAGACAAAGTATCACACTAGGCTGCATTTGTGGGTTCCTCCCTTGGCATTTGAGAGTCCTAAAAGAAGAGACTTGGCAAACACAGCTGTCATCTTTTGACATTCGGAACAACAAAAAGGAAGAAAGTTAAGAGTTATCTGATATGATGCTTGTCAAAAGGTCATACAAGAAGTATGCACACCAATCCACGTACCTATATTATTTGGTTTCTTCAAAGTATGAGAGCACCAAAACAAATGAACATTGACATATCCAATTTTGGATCATTAAAAACACCGGCACGTAAACAAAATCAGCTCCAAATATTAACTTTGTTCATTGGGAGGTGGAAAATGAAACGTACAATTGAGTTTGGGAAGAATAAAAAGGGGAAGAAACTAAGAAGATAATAATCTCTTACATCGTGTCCGTTGTTTCCATGAATTCAGTGGCTGGCATGTTGGCAGCTAATGGTAGTTCTACCAAGGTTCTACTATCCCTCGACATTTTTTGCACAACAAATCGACAATAATCTGTAGCAATACTGCCACTGTCTCCACCACTGCCATCACCACTTCAATCCCCCATTGCTGTGCCATTGATTTGGCTATGTAATCAAAGAATTAACTTCATTAGTTAGAATGGGGATGAAAAAAAAATCAAATGAGCTTGCCTTATTGATGTACAGCTCACCTTATGTTGGTCAGTAGTTCAAGGTGTTTTTACGCCACCATCACCGCCACAGCGAAGACAAAGGTCAAATCCCCTGCATCCTGAGATCAAGAGAGGATGTTGGGAGCATTGTGCAGCGCTCCTTGGCCAAAATGATCATGGATGTAGTAATCAAAACAGCACAATGTAAGCAGCAATGGTGAAAAAGGAGTAAACCATACAATTTTGTGGTTTTGTGGCAATGAAATCTTGCAACATGTGGCACGCAACAACCAGCCATGATTTCAGTGCACTCACATGCGTGTGGTGAATGCAGGGAAAAAGTATCAGCACCATTCATGGACTGTAGACTATGATATTAGTGCCACAGTGGTGCTGGATGGGTTTCAGCCGATTCCCTGATTTTGATTGTCTCTGGGATCTTCTGGGGTCAAAAAATGTTGGCCAATCAAGAAAAGGTGGTCATACGGACAGTCTTTTGAACAACTCCAGTTCCAGCTGGAACTTCAAAAATGCAGGAAATCAGTATTTGAGAAACCCCCTAGCACAAATGACACAATACATCACATACAATGATCAAGAAAGCGAGGCATACTTTCACATCCAATAATAGCCAAGGATGTTATGGTAATCTAGGACATTATTTTTGCTCCTCCACCATACCTAGGAATATAGATGATTTACTTCCACCACAATGATACCCACTACAAAAATATGCCTCTCATTAAAAAATTCAATTTTAAAGGGATTGGCAAAAAGTATCTTTTGTTTATGGCATCTACAGGAACCAATTCAAAACTCAGATTCTATTGATATACCAAGTTTTTTCCTTTTTTTAGTTTCCACAACAAATGTGAATCTTTTAGCATGCTGCTGAAAATATTAGAATTGACAAAGACTTGTAGACAATTGTTTTATTTTATTGAAGGTATTAACATATGACAATCAAAGCAAGTGTGAAGAAGGATATTTAAACTACATACCATACCTATCCAGCTAAAGGTTAACAGCAGCAACAACAATGACAATGATGATATTAGTTTTCTCCAGTAACAATGACCAATGTGTAATTTGACAAATAATTGTTTTAATTTTAGACAATGGTGACACATGGAACCAATAAAGATTATATTTATATGCATTGTAAATGTTTTTGCTCATTTGTAGCACAGTCAGAGCTCGTCCTTGGCAGTAGCAATTCACTGTGTTGGTCTCTGTTGATGACAGTGATTAGGATGAAAACAAAAATGTGTCACTATTAGTTTTGATGAATGATAATCACATATTGTATTTGTTGTCAACATGGCACAGCAACAGAAGAGAATCTCAACCACCAACATAACCTACTCCAACATTACAAATTCCTACTTATAGTTATGAAATGCAAGCATCAAAGAAGATTGAATAATCATGAAAATAGTCATTAATTAAATGGGAAGTTTTGGGGGAAGAGATGGGGATGGACATGGGGGAGAAATTGGATCAGGTAGTTAGCCATTGCAGTGGTTGTAGATTCTGGCAGCACCATTGTCAATTGCATGTTGGGTTCAAAAATTCCATTAATACTACACACAAAAGTAAGAAGGACTTTAAAAAATAATATGATACTCGAATTTTAATACAAAAATTATCTGATATTTCTGGATATTTTGAAAAAATGACACAAGCATTGGATTTCCAGAGGTGGATGTTGGCCGGTGGTGGAGATCTCGCGCGCGGCGGTGGATGCCCATTGTTGGCAGCAACTGGCAACAACATACTTTCGCTCCTGGGTGTATTTTGTGCTTTCTTCAACATACCTAATTACTATTCCCAATACTAAGTACTATCACCATACAACACTGAAACTGTCTTGAACGGTATTGAGAACTGTACAACAGATAGCAAGAGTACCGGATAATGTCACACCAGGAAGAGCTTAGGGGCTCTCATTTTTTGCTGCCATTTTTGTTGCAATTCTTTCGCCAGCAAGTGATGATACTACCATACCTGTCTGTGTCGGCTTGGTTGGCGAAGTGGATGAGGATCTTTAGAAAATTATTGCCAAGCACATCGATGCTGTTACTGCAGCTAGTAGTGATGGTGCTGGTGGTGTAACCATCTCACAATTTATTAAAATTGTTTGAAGGATGCTGCAACAGTTCAAGTATGTCATCAGTGTTGTAAACATTTGAAGTGGAACCTTTTTCAAAAAACCCCACATTAACTATTTTTATTTATTGCGGGTGAAGCTCCACAGGTTTGTTGACAGCACCATAACAACAATTGGAGTTTCTACAATTACAGCTTCAATTGCCACTGGTTTCATCAGTTCATAGCAACCACATAAGACTCATTTACTCAGTTTTGTAGCAGCTAGTACTAGTGTATTAGTTAGAGGGGTGCATTCAGTTCTTTTGATCCTTCATTCCCCTCACATTATATTTCCACTGATCTGTGGATATCTCTGGGGTTACCCTATCCCTAAATTTGCCATTTGTGAAACTCCACAACTACAAGGGCTACAATATGGTTGTATATACTAAAAATAATAATTTGTCCAAGCTCATCACAGATATATGACTCAACATAATTAGTTTTGTATAGACTTTGATTTAACACATATTCTTAAAAATTTTCTGTTAAAAATTCTCCATTTCATGTGATTTCAACATTTTCCCACTAGTAAAAATTCTAACAAAATAAAAAATACTTCTTATGTCACCTCTAATATTGATAATCAGCTCATTGAGAGAATCATAATGAGTATAAGAAACCATATGCAATGTACAATGTTGACAGGATCCCACATTTGTGGATAGTGTAACCCTATGGATAGTCCTGCGAATTTCACCCTTGACTCTCAACAAGGAGATAGAGACCGGGAGTGAAATAAAAGGTTTTTGTTATTACCCTGCCCAGGAAACTTGCTTCCCAAGTTTTGGTTCCACATGTCAATCTTCGATAATATGAGCATATCGTGATTTGCAAGTTTTTTTTGGAGGGGAGGAGCTTAGTCTGTCCTTTGACCAAACAATCGTGAATCACTTAGCACTCAGAATTTTGAAAATGGACATGTGGAACCAAAACTTGGGAAGCAAGTTTCCCACACGATTTTGGAGAAGTCTCGCTCCCAGACTCTATCCCCTTGCTCTCATAATATCTTCCTTATAGTAACAGCAGTGATAATAATTTACAAAAACATAGATTAATAGAAATCCACTGTGACACCAATATATCAAATCACTTGGTTTTTTAGGAAATAAATTGATATTAACAAATGTATGTGTTTTTTATTAGTAAGATAAGAGAACTCCCCAAGTTGAATTCAAACATCTCATATTTTTTTGGAGGAATGACTCAAGATATCATAGTTACAAAGCAAAATTGATCTTATATAAATAAATTACAGTTGGAAATCAAATCATGTTTGAATATCTTAACCTGTTTAAAATTTCATTAACGGGTTCATGTTTATAACAGAGAGAAGATTCATTTCAAAAAAATTGTATACAAGTGTTTCTGTCAATTTTCTATACCTAATTCATCTTTTTTGTGATGCTTAAAAATTTCATTTTGTTATTTGTAATTAATGGGTAAATTTCAAAATAGTTGAAACAAAATGTTATTACAACTTTTTGATAGCTGTATTTGATGAACAAACTTAATTTCATACAGTAACCCACAAGAAAACATTGTATTTGTAGTCTTAAACTACATATAAAATGAGAAGTGAAAGCTGAAATGATACCTCAATCACTTGAAACTAGACAAAACCCTTTTATTCATGCTTTATTAGTTTTGTTGGTGATATTTCATACATTAAATAATCAATTATATAAGACAACAATTTTTTATTCTTTTTTGTACAAGGATAACAATTAGTATTCTGTCTCATTTCAGTTTAAGATATCTTTTTTCAGCACACCTGATGATCTGTTTTGATTAGGTGATCTGTTTTGAGATGCTTTCAATATAAGACTACGACAATAGAGAACAGAACTAAGAGAACATGATTTCTTGAGATACTGTTCAAAACTGACTCAATGAAACAGATTGAGACAGAATTTTTTAATTTGTTATCATTTTAAAGTCACAATTGGCAGCCTAATGCAATAGATAATGGTATTTCAATCTCTAACAACTAAAAAAGGCCATTGTGTCTGCATCATGATTAATTTTATTATAGAAAATTGCATTTCTTTAATTGGAATTCAAAAAATATTTAAATCTAACCACCCAAATATGAACTACCACAAACATTTTTTTGTTTATCTTGCTTCCATTAAGTGATTTGAATAATAACTTTTCTTGTTGCTGCTCCTGAAATTTTCAAAAATCAAAAAAATTACATTGCATATCATTCTGTTATTTTCTTCATTTTTGTCAAAAAGGCACTAAATAGTAAAATCACTGTTATATTATGTAGATTTGTTTCTGACACTGACTAATACATGTTTTCACTTCAATTTTACTTTCATTTGTAGACTTACAGTGTCATTCAATCTTTTGATTCTTTTAAGCTTGCACAGAGTACTTTGATAAATGTAACTGCAAATGACACATTTTAGAAATAAAAAATGATAATTTCCAACCACTTGTCCAACATTGAATAAAAAACAAAAAACTATTTACTTCAACTGAAAAAAATACAAAATAGGGAACAACATTATTGTTATAGTTTTACTTTTTACTACTTTCATTGGTTCTGATATTTTTTTGACTTATACTCTAGAGTTAATAAACAAATCAAGGTAATAAAAATACTCAAAATTAGCACAGTAACTTTGCCTTTGTTGTGGTCCATGGACCTTTCTGATTTTTTTTTAATTTTTGCAAAAAATATGTTTCAATAAGGGAAGACCTAAGCTTTCTGTTATTCCTAATGATTTGCCTTTTGTATTTAAAAAAGAAATAATAAGTTGTCATTGTTCAGGGCACCACTTCTTAAGAGAGATACCTTTGATTTTCATATTTTTGCCCTTAAATTTGAAAATAAACAAATAGCTTTCTTTGCATCTAACACAGTAACATACTTGACTCAATTTTCTTGAAAAGTATATACAAATATCTTTATCATCCGAAGAGAGCATCATTCCTGAAAATGGAACAAAAGAATGTTTTTATTTAGTTACAATAAATTTTATGTTGATATTCTAACATTCAAATTGCTGTCAAAATAGGGGAAAATATCTTGATGCTACATTATTCCTCAACCAGAAGGAGTTGACAAGTTCTTTCTTTGACTGATATTGATACAATAAAAACCCTATTTTTATACTTTGTATTAAAGTTAAGGCTATCTTACATTCATCTAGAGGGCATAATTTAACTGCCATTCTTAATCCATCAGTCAAACCAAGTTGATCCTATACACGCACCTACCTCTATAAAGGTCAGAAAATACAAAGCTTGACTAGCAACAATATGTATATGTAAAAAAAATATTATGCTTCATACTTCCATCTGCTTCAATTAATGGGGTTAGTTTGTTCCAAACTTTACACTAGCAACTGTGGTTTTCAAATTAATTTGTTTGCATTTTATGATGTAAAAATTCTAATTTCCTGCTCCTTTTCAATGACCATTTTTATCAGTTTCTGATCAAAATTTTCTGAGAAAAACCTAACTGGCTAAAATAATGGCAATAGAATGGCAAGTTGTCCTTATAATGTGTGTGTGGATGATAATGTCCTTAAATTGACAGAACCACTTTTTAGTTTTTTCTGACAGGCTACTGCTGGTTGAAAATACCATTTAACTCAATCAACTGTATGGAATATCTAACCATACTATGATATCCTAAAGATTGAATTGTGTACACTGATTTGGGTATCCTTTCATCTTCAAGTTTAAAAAAATATTCAATTGACCATCAATCAAAATTTTTGTCAATTGTCTTTGAGTATCAATAGTAATAGCTTGGTTGTCAGTTTGGCCCAAGAATACATTATGGATCAAAAAGTTGGCAGTTTGGATCAAACCATCCCAAATCATATGAATATTTTAGGTCTTTCCATCTGGACTTCAAGGCCATTATTTCTGGCCCATTGACATGGAGCAAGTATTTGTGTGTTGTCCTCTGTGAACATTACTCTTGTATTCCATATTCCATAAACACCTAATTTTTTAATCATAATCTTATTTTTACAAAAAAGCATTTGGAGAAGAAGAAAAATGTCCTAAGATGACTACATTAGGTAAGTTTGGCCCTGTCTAAACCAACCATTGAAACAGGGATGGACACATAGTAGAATGTAAGTCCCACAGTTTAATTTGGTTTAATAAAGTTAATTATTGGTTCTAATGCAAAGTATTGGAAGAATAACAATCATACTTAGTTATTTATAGCGTCATAGCATGTAATTCCAAAAAACTGACCGAAATCAATTAAACCGGCGAAAATGATGCCAATCGAGTTTGTTCCAGAGGTGGCTACCGAAAGCTATGTATTGAACAAAAGAATCCTTAACACCGTCGGGATAATGTGAATGATAGGGAGGATACATACTAACAGGAACATCCCAAAGTCACGACTTGTATTTGATATCATTCATTTTCACGTTATATTTTCAATTTCACGAAACCGTGATAAAATATTCTTTTTTAAAAGAAAACAAAAAAAATTCTTTTCACGCATTTTTACTCGACGTAGCTTATTGTGGCCTGCGGTCGCCCGCAGTTTTCTAACGTCGCCTATCGCCTAACATTGCCCATTACCTAATGTCACCAAAGGTTGCCTGCAGTCACCCATAGTTGCCCACATTCACCTAATGTTGATTAATATTGCCTATGGTCGCCTACCGATGCAAAAAAGAAAATTGATAAATTTCAATAAAAATCTCCAAAAAATAATTAATTTTGACATTTACAAAAATCTTATTCTTGTCATTTCTGATTACTGCTTACAGAAATAATTAGAAAGAAATTTAAACAATTTTTCTAGTTACCCCAATATTCATTTTTTTGCAAAACATCCAAATGTTGAAAACTACCTTAAGTACAATAGTAGTACAATATTGATACTACTATTATATTGTAAGGTAAGGTACATCATCTCAACTAGCACCCCTATTGATTACTATCGTAGCACTAGTAGTATCCAAAAATGCATACAGTAATAGTAGTGTCTCAACATATTTTTTTGTGTAAGTAGCTTTGCAATAGTAAGTACCCAAGTAGATACACATATAGTTTCCTACTTACCTCCTACCTAGGTAAGTAGTACTTAGGTAGTGGCATGAATTGCTTTTCGCCTAAAGTTGCTTACATTGCCTGCAGTCCCCTGCAGCTGCCAACTGTTGACTACGGTTGTCTGTGGTTGCCTGTGTTGCCTAGTGCCGCCTATTGTTGCCTGGTGTTGCCTATCGTTGCCTGGCGTAGCACATACTTTCAGAAAATGTGAAAAAAGTTTTTTGCTTCACATTTTTCATCAAGCTACTGAAAGTTGCATTTTTGGTCACGTTAAAAAATAACATGATTAGCATGATTCTAGGATGTTCCAGGAGAGTCCATCACCATCCCTAGAGGTTGTCCAGATTCCAGTGATTTGATTCACGAGATGAGTCATGATTCATTGTTGGACGCTGGACGGCCCAAAACTGGGTCATCAAAATTAGACTTGTCCAGCTGTCCAGCAGTGTCCAGCAATTTAGTGTATGCTTTTTTTTGGTGAATAATAAAATTCAATAGTTGTATGCTAACAGAAAAAGATTAAGGTTCACCAGCCCACATTATTGAACAACTCTTTTAATCCCACTCGACAATGGCGATGGAAGGTTAAAAATGACAAGAAAATGCAGAAGTTTGAAACTCTCCACTCAATCAGTTCAATGAGTTGGCAGTTTTGCCTTGAAACATTCAAAAGTACACGTAACTTTTAACCAAACAATGCTGGCTAGCTAGATTAGAGCTAATTTAGTGTATTTTTTTGGTTTCCAGATAGTCTTGCTCAGCACAGTTATCAAACGTCAATGACAAAACTTATGCCATTGTCTTTGGCTGTAAGTACCACAACAGAGATGGCAATGAGAATCCACCATCTCCAAAGGTGTACTGGCAATGAGCAACAATATCCAGAAATGGCAGTGATGAATAGCTGCAGAAGGCGGGGGGAAAGCACCATGTCATGGTCAATGCCGATGTCAACTGGATCCTGAGGCATTTTTATCGACGCATACTTTATGTGGAAATATTACTGAGGGTACTAGGTAGGTACATACAATACTGCCTGGTACTACTTATGTACCATACCTAAGTATGGTAGTATTACAATCTGGTACCATACAAAAATAATAATATGGTAGTAGTTATGATACTCAGTCTTTGTTCTTTTCAATACTGCTACCATGGTCACAGCTCCATAGAACTTTGTCATACCTACAAGTACATTGGTGTACAAGGTGGTACCCGGAGTTGGTTGTATTTTTTACTGTATTTAGTATGATAAAAATATTTTTTCAAATATATTGAATTTAGATCCAAATTAGTTAAGAAAAAAAATTTGATTTATCTAACATTTTAGCCATTTAACTAGCATTTCAGCCCATTTCAATATCACCATATTGATGGAAAATGAGAGATGTAGGTGATTTGAACTCAGTATCTATGATATATACATGATGAGTGCTACTTAATAGCACCTACATCTCTCATATTGAGTCCTGTACGAGAAAATAGCCATTGAAGGTGTCAAAATTACCTTTGTTAAGATAGGTTTTATTACATAAGAGAGTAGATTTTTTGTACAAATAAAGAGGTATCTCAGATTTTTTGAGACCATGAAATATCCCATATTATGGGACTTGTGAGAACGTGCTACCTAAGTACTCCTACTTACTTAATTATTAACCCACACCCAGGTAACATAAAATTGCTGGACACTTCTTTGAGCCTTCCAGGGACGTCAAGAAAAAAGGGCCGGGAATCCGCATGAAAAAAAATCACATGACCATCCACTGGACATAGCTGGGTGCAACTTTTATTTTGATGGACCCCCATGCCATGTAATGCGATGACGCGGTCATCAATTGTGCTCCTTTGTTTTTTTTTTCTTGACACGAAGATAGAATTTTAGCGAACGATGGAAAATATTTGAATCCTTTTTAACAAAAAAAATAAAGTATGGAACCATAGTAGTACGATTTGCTGCAGATTTTGGCACAAAAATGCATTATTTATGTAAATTTTAAATTTTGTAATAAATCCAGAATTGTTAACGACAGACCCCTAACAACAGACAAACGACAGACCCCGGTATGTTTTCTGTATATCCTACAGAAAAACAGCAAGGCAGTATTAAATTTTTTTATTCCTCTGTAAAAAGTCCATATAAATTGCCTGTAGAATGTCTTTGACAAAATAGAACAACATTATCCCATACTGCCCTACCCACTGGAATTAGTACTGCCCTACTGTAGAAAAATTTGATAGTTGGCTGAAAACCAAAATGATTTTGCTAACCCCAACCCTACTTGATTTTTTGCCCTATTTTAACTCAATATTCTTACTACCTCCAAAACAAAAAATAATTAGGGTTATGGTTAGCACCAAAAAGAAAAAATCGAACCGGGGACCTAAAAGTTTGGTTCTGCACCCTGTCCAGAGGGTTTACCACTATCCCTAAAGCCTGTATGGCCTTTGGTGTGGAATATCCGGCGAATTCTTGCATTTCTAAACAATATCATTTTTTTCTGTTAAATATTATATATATTAATATTTTCTACTGTTCTATATTACGTAGAAATATTACCAGCAGTAAGTAGAAACATATGGAGGTCTGTCGTTTGGCTGTCTTTAGTGGGGCTGTCATTAATGATTCTGTATTTTCATTATTTTTAAATTTTTGATTCTTTTATTTGGTATTCTATGATCTTTTGAGGATAAATTCACAGAATCTCTTACACTGGATTCTATTTTAGTCAATACAAGTTTCCATTTTTCATCTCATTCACATATATTTTTCATGCCTTTCAACTTTTGTTTGTTAACAATTGAATGATATTTGTGGGTAAAAGTTGTAATAAAAGATCCAGAAAAAGACATAACAATCTAGTTTTTTCTATGGCTTTATCCATTTTAATACTCAAAGTCTTAGCATTAACCTTCATTTAAAGGCATAAATAATTTTGATAAAAATTCTATTGAGATGATTTGAGTCATGTACAATGTATTTCCATGTCATTTACCTGGTTTTGAGGTTGTATTTCAATTTAGATTATTTGATTTCAACAAAAATAATATAAATTTTTTAATTTTTTCCCTGGTGTGATATCATTGCAGTATATGCTTGTATGGAAGTAGGAAGCTTATTGTTTTGAAACCTTACACTGATGAAAAAAATACTGTACAAAATATTATTTGCTCCATACCATGAGATTGATACTCTTACATTGATCCCCCCTTGATCTGTCAAAAGTACTCTTGTTTGCAGCTTAATGTTCAAGTTTATTTTTAGAAAATGCTTTATTACAAAAATATAGGTATTTTTCAATCAATGAATATTAATTAACAATCTCATCTGGGTAAGAATGTATGAGGTTGTCACCAGTGGACCATTTCTTAAGAAATTAGCTAAACTTTTTTGACAAGTTCCCTCCAATTAATAAAAAAGTTTGTTTACAATCTTGTAAATCTAAAAAAATTTTGCAACAGTAAAAAATCCTTTTGTTTCAAACAATCCATAATTTCTCAATTCTTTCCAAGGATATATTCAAGAAATTAATATTTTATTTAAGCTTTAAAAAGGAAAACCTGAACAATGACTACAAAAAATCTTTGAACAAACATGAATAAAAATAATGCCATGTATGCCATGTCTAGTGATGTATCTGCAAACATGTTGTGTGATATACATTCATTTTTAATGAAGATGATGGTATTATTAATCTGGTTTTCCATGAAATGGGTAGGCACTTGACACAGATATCATTCTGTTGAAGAAAAAAGGTCATCATAATCAGATGAAGTTCAAAGAATAAATTCGTGTTGAACATTATTATCACTTTCACTTTGCATAGCTGTTCCATCATGTAATCCATGTAACCCCTAGCAAATCATTTACTCAATTTATGTTCTTGTTGGATGGACACACGCTTTTTTTCTTTATGGGGAGATATAATTTATCTACTTACCAAGAGAGAATCTGAATCCACATGTATGTAAAATCATATTTCGCTCAGATCACCTTAGACCAAGGAGGTACTGCCAGTTTGCTTTAGACTATAGAGTTGCTATTTTTGGGAAATTATTTCTCAGCCTGTACTAGGAGTTATTTGAAAGTTTAAATTTGATTTGATAGGGCTTGTTTAGTAGAATGGTCCAAAATTCTGACCTTCTTAAGAGACATA
>JALLOT010002811.1:0-12158 GCA_036939595.1 Thalassiosira livingstoniorum | reverse complement strand
TGTGCTTGTGCTTGTGCTTGTGCTTGTGCTTGTGCTTGTGCTTGTGCTTGTGCTTTTGCTTTTGCTTTTGCTTTTGCTTGTGCTTTACTTTTAGTTTTGGTTCAATTTTGCTTTTGGTTTTGGAATTTATTTCCAGAATGTTTCTTTATGCTTTTTTCAAAAAGATTTACTTTTAGCTGATAAACACACGATTGTGGGACACACCACATTTGTGTGTTATGTGATAATCTTTGGATGGGATGTACCATCCTATTGTAAGAATCAAGTGGGTTCTCACTGAAAGTGCTTGCAGCATTGTGTTCTTGTCCAGATTCATCGGAAAAATTAACTATCATGACACAGTCCTGGCCTTTCAGTGGAATAGGTTCTACAGATTGAAAAATGTTGCCAAAGATTCAAATAATGATATGGTTTGCATTTGAAAAACAGTACTTAGCATATTTTTGCATGTTTGGGACCCATCTTGCATAAACAAAAGCAAATACATTCAGAATGCTTCCAATGCAAAAGTTTTTATTCAGCCTCTACCATACTACTAATCTGAATCCATTTATTTTTGCCCCCATCTTCTGGTACCATAAGTAGAAAAAGTAGAATCAGAAGAATGCATACATACAATGCATTACACAGCTTAGTTACCATATTCAGTACTTCTACCATACTTAAGAATGATGCAAAATTTTGGCTTAGCTGAAATTTTCGTGCCAAACTATTGAAATTGGTGAAAATTTCACACAAATGACCCAAATAGTCACATGTTTAAATTTCGTGAAAATGGTTGTCATTCTTCCATCCACGAAATTAAAGCACGATGGAAACAATGGCAAGGGCCATTTTTTTGGTAGGAGCTGGCGGTACAGGTGAATTAGTTTTCGGCATTGTGCATCCTACCGATATTTCTCTTCATATTGTGGAACTCAATTTGAAATTTGAAATTTCGTAAACAGGCAAAACAACCCTTGTCGATATGTTTCTTAAACAAGCAAAAATGAAAATAATCAAAATCCAAGAAGTTGCACGGAATCTGATGGAAGATTTGGGAATTGAACAGGAAGATTTGAATGACGACAAGTCTTTTTCTGAGCTACAGAAGCTGATCGCAAAGCAGCAGCTTGGCGAGGAACGAAATGCAGAAAAAATCCAGTTCAGAGACCCTGAAATGTCCATCATTGTTTCTGATCGATGCGTCATTGATGCAGTTGTGTATTCTGTGTTGAGGAACCGCGGAAGCCCGGGCGAAACGTTGTTTGATGACGCGAATAAAGACTTGACTAAGGAGAAACGTTTGTTTGATTGCATTTCTAAGTTGCTAGGAAGCTCTGAAATGACTCACGAAGTTTTAGGCCGTTACCGGAAGGCATTAGTCGTGCTGGTAAATCCATTTGATGGAAAGGATGCTATAGATGATAATGTGAGGCTGGTCATGTCTAATTCTGAACTTTTAGAATACACTTCCAAATGCCGCGAGATTCTCAGAGCTCTAAACATCCCATTTGTAGATCTAAAGGAGAGAAATCTTTTGCGGCGGACACACATTCTACAAGAAAGCTATAATCGGCACTTTCTACCAACAATGGAAGAATGAAAAATCTGCATCATTTTCATGCTGTACTCATAGGATAAATCAAATGTTTACTTTCGACAAAAAACGAACAGAAGATAATGATAAAATAGAATTAATGAGATATTAAACAATCTTCGTCAAATTGATCATCAATGGATTGTCTGGTTGATTGGCAATGTCCCAGTGAGTCTCCAGTGTTTCAAGTGTGCCATCACCGTCTATGTTCAGTTCAAAATTTGTTATGACTTCCTCGATTATCGCACTCACTTCCCTACGTCCCAAATGCATCCCGATGCATCCTTTGGGTCCATTGCCGAATGGGAAGAAATTCTGTTCTTTCCTTCCGAGAAAACGACGTGGACAAAAGTTGTTGGGCTCGGTCCAGATGCTTTCAGTGAGATTCATCTCTGCTAGGTGAATAAGAATTGCAGTTCCTTCAGTCATACGGAACTCGCTGGGAAACTTGGGGTCATCGTCAACAGCCTCTCGCAAAACAACAGGGCCAACTGGCTTGAAACGAAGAGTTTCATTAATAACACTTTGAAGAAGTTTTGCTTTTGTTGCGTCCTTGTTTGTTTGTATGTCAGCACGGATGTCTTCTTGAAGCTTCGTATCATTTGCTATGCCCAGAAGGGCGTAGTAGGCTGTCACACTAGAAGTGTCAGTTCCAGCGAGAAGCATCTCAAGTGAACTTTGCATTAATAAGTCTCTGTCGCACTTTCCATCTCGGTTAATGCAAATGGCACAGAGTTGGTCGAAGAACAAGTTTGATTTGCAGTCTCTGGAATCTGACAAATCAATCGAAGCCAACATGTTTTTTACGTGTTGTTGGAGACTCTTCACAGATTTGGAATGGGTGTTGACTGAAGAATCGTCCCAGTACTTGAGAGGGCGAAGAAGGAAAAACTCCCATGCTTTAAAGTATGATACGATTGAGTCAATGAAAAGTTGCTCCTCGATTCCCTTGAACACGAGGCATTTTGAAAAAGTATTCGGTGATATGAAACGGAATTATTGAATGTATATCTTCCCATCCCTTGCATTTAACTCACCATGGTTACAAAGTTGGACGCATCAATACCAAAGAAAGTTTTTAATGTTGCTCGGAAAGTGAGGCAGCGGCAAACGCTCATCATGTTGATGCTTCCATTGCCCTCTTTCAATTTGTTTTCCAGCAAATCTTTGAATTCCTTTTTGATTACTGTCGCTGCATTCTCGATATTGTCGTGGTTCAACGCCTTTTGAAAACAGCCTCTGATCTTCTTCCATGTTGGCAAATGGTTGCACCAAATCAACCCTTGATTGAGCATGCCGAGTTTTTCCAGACCTTCATCGGACGCAGGGCGGCGAACGTAGTTGCTGTTAGAAGGTCCATTAAAAATATAATTTGCTACCTTTGGGTCCTTTGTAATAATCAATTTAACTCCATTGAGTTTTCGTTCGCAAGTCATCACTTCGTTCGAGGATTTGAGCTCTTCGGCTGCTGCAACGGGTGCCGTTTTTTTCAAGACAGACTTGACGATGTCCAATTTGTCGTCACTTTTTTTCTTCCACAACAAAAGCGCCGCAAAGGCGATAGGTAGCCCTAAGGTCACCAACAAAGTAGAGTTAGGTGTGCTTTTGAGATTCATGGTCGATGCAGTTGGAGACTCTAGTACAGATGGTAGGAGAAATTTGTGGGCACTGTGTTGATTGTTAATTCAAAAGAATGATGTTGTAGTCTACAATACGTGCAGACTAATACCATAAGGTAAAGTATGAGCAATGAAATTTTCACATTGCTCCTTGAAACCCTAATAATTTTGTGAAATTTTCACATCAATCCCAGTATTTTTGCCCATACGAAAACATTTGCACCAAAGGCACTACTTACTTCTGAAAGCCCGAAATTGGAAGACAAAATGGCCCTCGCAATTTATCTCGTAGGGCCGGACCCGGATCCAAAAAAGGCGCTAGTAATGGCGTATGAGAAGAAAAGCAATGTTTCTAAGGTGAATGTCATTGATGTTGTGTGGAAAAATGAAAAAACAGGTCCGATCAGAAATCTAGCAATGGAACAATGGAAAGAAGAAACGTTTAACACTGGGAAAACATTCATTTCAGTGGGTTCTGTCATAGACATTCTTGCGAAGACTGAAATGACAGAAGGCAAAATTGTACAATGGAACAAGTTCGCTAATAAGGAAGGAGTTTTGGACGGCAAAAGAGCAAAACAACTTTTATCCACTTTGTTTGACAAGGGCAAAGAAGCAGAAGCTCATAAAGTTCTTTCTCGGTACAGGCGATCGCTTGTGATTCTTGTCAATATTGGGGGAATCGACTGTCCGTTTGGCAACAGCATCAGACAATATAGAACATGCTTGAAACTGCTTTCTATTCCTTTCTTGGATCTCCAAGAAACTGATGAATTGAAACGAGTAGGCATTTTTGAGGACGCTCTCCAAAATGGTAAACTCCCTTCGCCTCTCTCCAGCTTGTCTTATTTCGAAAAAGGGAGCAGCAAATCAAAAGGATCTAAGGGCAGCAAAAACGGGACACGAAGTTTGGACTACATCAATCTCTCCTTCTACTGGGGCGAAAACGACATCCCTACATACAAACATCCCTCTCAACACAAATACAAAGTGAAATACATTTTCATTGATGAGTCTCAGCTGTTGCAAAAGATAGAATACCCCCAAAGTGATGAGATAAATCGTTTTTTTCTGGAGCGAGGGCACACAAATGATTTGTTTTTAGTCGAATTTGACAGGTGCATTCCATCTAAAACTGTAATTGAGATGCTGCAACAAGGAATCCACATACAAGGAGACCTATACAGTTTTCTTGGTTGCTCGAATTCAGGTCTGAAGAAAAGAAAAGCATTTTTGTTGAAGGGGGATGCATCTGCAGGTCAGCAAAATATTCTCTCCAAATGAAACTTCTCAAATTTTAGCAATCGTAGAAAATACTCACATTTGTAATCTCTCTCTCGCCCCATCCCGACATAGCAATGAAAGAACGCAACAAATATGGAAACTTTTCTGAGCTCAAGACAATATCGAAGCAAGTTGCTCGGTTCTCCCTTCTTCTGACAAACATCGTTCCAACAAATGTTCAACCTAAAAAAATAATTACAAAATTTGATGTTGAAGTGAACGAGGCAAATTTCACAGATGGGTGTGGGGGGATCAGCGCTGATCTTGCACAGAAACTCTACAACGAGTACGTCAAAAAAACAAAGGGGTCAAAATCAGCACAAAATCCATCATCGGTTCCTAGTGTTTTCCAAATTAGGCACCAAGGAAACAAGGGCACCGNTTTTCCAAATTAGGCACCAAGGAAACAAGGGCATCGTTACAAAGGACTCAACCTTGCCAAACGGAAGCATTTTGCTGCGCCCATCAATGAAAAAGTTCGACACTGATGTATTTCCCTCTATCACACTCTGCAACGTTTCACGGCCGTATTCATTTGGACACCTGAACAAGCAGTACATTACATTGCTTTCCGGCCTCGGAATTCCTGACTCAACGTTTCTTGCCATTCAAAACGAGTATTTTACTCTCATTGAGAACATGCTGCATGATCGCGATTCAGCCTTGCAAATTTTAGAGTGGAGAAATCGTTCTGTGGAGTTACTGCAATTGAAAACTGGAGAGTTGGATTCGGGGAGAAACACTCTCAAGCTTAATCGGCTGCAGTCTCAATTAATCAAGGAATCACCCAAACTCAAGATATTGATACCAGAGTCCAGAAATATTTTTGGTGTGTGTGAACCTCCAAGGTATGCAAAAGATGGTTCAAGACTTCCCGGGCTACTGAACTATGGAGAGTGTTTGGTGAGAGTGACATTGCAAGGTGGGCACACAATGTCGTTGCAAAACCAAAATATCGTTGTCTCGAAGAACCCGTGCTATCTGCTGGGCGATATCAGGTAAGCAAGTATTACGCCGTTCACGACATCAATAACAACCAGTTCTGTACGAAAATGCTCATCTGCTGTCTGTTGGGGGATGTAAGGGTTCTGAGAGCCGTTTCATCAATGGAAAGACCAGCTTTGGCGGAGTTTGAAAAGGATCTTGTAGATTGTATTGTTTTCCCCATCGAAGGAGAGAATCCCCACTCAGCTGAAATTGCTGGATCTGACTTAGATGGAGAGTGAGTGCAGCGTTTCTTTTCAATTCTGCAACAGCTGTCTTTCTGCGCTGACAATATTTTTCTCGACTGGAAAAACTTATTGCGAAGTCAATATCTCGTCCTATGGGATGAACGGCTTGTGCCAAAAAGAGTCGAGGAGCCATACTCTTACCCAAGCTACAACGGCAAGACAAGCAACGACGGAAAAAATCAGCAACTTGATTTGGTGAAATATTTTGCTGGACAAAACAGAGTTCAAGATCTTACAGGCCGAATTGCAAACTTACACAGTAGTTGGGCAAGCTTAAAAGGACCTTCAAGTTCCGAGTGCATCAGGTTGGGTCAAAAGTTTGCAAGAGCTGTTGATAGTGCAAAATCAGGGGAAAAAGTAGTTATTGAGGATTCACTCCTACTCACCAGAGAAGAGAGACCCGTTCCTTGTGCTGATTCGAGGTTTGTGTGGCAGAAGATGGAATACCTCGCGTTAAAGTTTATTGAGTCTCAAGTTACTAATGGGCAACTAAGTGACTTACACAACGACGTCCAGACCACAGTTTTTGAAAACGACGCAGAAGATCAATTTCATGATGTCGAAGATTATAGAGATAGTGACTCATTTCTCTTTGAGTTGGTATCGTGCAACCATCTTTCAATGTCGGAGTTTACGAAATTCCGTTTAATCATGCAACATCTAGGAAATGATATCAACACATTTCTTGCGTCCAAGTTCGTGCCAGTTGTGAATTTTGGTCATTTTTCTGAAACAGAGATTGGATACGTTGTGTCTCAGTATTGTGCACCAATCGATGTTATTTTCAATCCCTTGCTCCGCTCTAGGATTGTGTCCCATCACAACAAATTTCTTGACAAGTTTCTCATCACTGGAGGCAAAGTTCCCTGGCAACTATACTGGTGGGGTGAAAAAGCAAACTCTTCCAACTTTTCCAACGTTCTACTCCATGCATTGAGAGCAAATTCTGATGTGATGATGTTGATGAAGCTTCCGGATTCAGTGGCTGTTGTCCTTCGTTTTGCCCACAATGAAACAATATCACGCCGCAAAAAAATATTCACTGATGAAGAACAGTGCGTAGAACAAGAGTTGGATGGATTTTTAGACATCAAATCCGTTTTCATATCTGGACACTATGGATATGCTGATCAGTATGAACTCGAAGACAAGACCAAGGGCCAAAAGAACAGCTACAAAATTGATGTCTCGTCGGAATCTCTCCAGTTGTACCGCGGTGAAAAGCGTGTCACCTTCATACAAATGAAGAAACAACCATTGGAGGTAGGGCACGGTGTAGAAAGGGTTAGAATAAGCGTTGATTTGACTCGTTTCAATAAACGAATTTTGTCGGGGATACGTCGGCATCCACTTGTCCGAAAAGTTCCTATTGAATTATTTGAGATCTACGTCACTAACCGTGCATCGGCCTACAGCAGCACGCCTAGCAACATCAAATACCTCGACATCCTCCTCGAAGATGATGAGGACTGGACAATGTCAGTCTCCCAGAATCAAGATGACAGTTGTAAAGACGACGAAGACTCCAGCTTACTTCTTTTCAAGGACAAATTGACTGAGCTGATGGAGATCATGGACGAGGAATTTGAATTTATGGATGATGACCCAAAGAGCGTGTTGATTTCTTTTGTAGAGAAGATAGTTCGTCCAGCTCAATCTTTGTACGGAATTTCTGACCGCATTCCTTCAAAGTTAAAACACGAAATCAAATCAGTTTTAGAGCAGCTAGTGCAGCTCATTGCCAAGACCCAAGTTGAAAGTGAAGAAGAGATGATGCTTTTAATTGACTTGCTACCACTGCTCTCCGATATGGATATTTATTTGCCTGTTTCCAAGTCAGTTTCAGATGGATTCACTATCAATGTGTCTCATTTTATTCAGTTGGTTCACCGATGGGACTTCTGGTTGGCATTGCGCGAAAATAAAAAGAGAGAGGAGGTACTCTTGTGGCTTGAGAAATTGGTGTTCCCATCTGATGATACGCTAGAAAAATTTGTGCTAAGAAATTGCAGCGAACAAGCCAGGATCCTTCTTCATGAGTTGAAAGACGGGAGCAAGGATGTACGATCTAGTGACGGGGTTTCTCGCATTTCCAATCTAAAACTTGACAAAGAGAGAGCAAAACCTGAGAAGTCGTCTTCAAAATTGCCGACTGTGACATTATTTAGCACTCAAGCCTTGTCGGTTCGGTATCGCTTTGCTGTCGGTGAATATGTTTGTATCAGCAAGCGGCCTTCTGATGTCATTGATTCTATTGCAATGGATACTAGCTGCACTTTTGACTCGTCGCAAAACTACGATAATCAATTTCCGCCAATGGGAGTGACTAAGCCATCAGTTAAGGACCTCAATTTAGAGCCAAAAGTGGGAGGGTTTTGCTTGGGTCGCGTAGTCAGTGTCAATGATGTCCCATTCTCCATAAAAGTGAAGCTGAAGGCCCCCTCATACTACGAGACATATCGAGCACCTGAACAGCTGATTGCCCCCTCATACTTCGAGACATATCAAGCGCCTGAACTAATTAGAGAATGTCTTTTGCAAGAGAAAAACATTTACTGGGAATTGAGCATGATACCGGCAAATGTTGTAAGTAGTTGTGAATATGAAATGAAATAAATATCGTAAGCTCGTGTGAAAAGTCAGTAGTCACTCACCCCATGGTTACTCTCAACGTGTCAGGTCGCCCATGAAAGGATCATGGAATCTATTTCAACTATTTTGAAGCCCAAAGAAGAAAACAACCTTTACATGGAGAATATTCTTTCAAGATATCTTGTGTCAGACAAAATGGATCCCGATCAAATTGTTGGGGGAATTGAACTTTCTGAAGGGAGTGAGGCCCTGAATATTCATCAGCAAGACGCTGTGAAGAAATCCATCAACGAAAACCTAACTTTGGTGCATGGACCTCCGGGAACGGGCAAAACTTCCACAATTGTGCAGATAATCAAGGAAATTATTCCGTTTAGAAATGACGCCCAGAACGAGGATGCTGGGGAAAGAATAATGGTTTGTGCTGAAACAAATTTGGCGGTTGATAATCTTGCTTTGCGTTTGCTGGACTCTTACGTGAAATTTCCTGATGGTGCAATTCTGCGAGTTGGATCTGGAGATAAGGTTGACCCCAACTTGAAGAAAATACACTTGGAAGCCATGGTCAAAGGGAAAGTTGCAAAATCTGCCCATGTTGCTGATGCTGAACAAGATTTTTTCCTGACTCGACATAAAAAGATCATGAACGAAGTGTTAGGTGATGCATGTATTGTATTTGCCACTTGTATTGGAGCAGGGGACCCTATCTTGAAAGGGCAGAAATTCGAGACAGTCATCATGGACGAAGCCTCCATGACCACTGAACCTGGTGCTCTCCCTGCTTTGGTGCATGGTTGTTCTCGCCTCGTACTTGTTGGAGATCACAAGCAGCTTGGGCCTCATGCACTCGATTCGCAGTGCGTCTCTCTTTTTCAGAGGCTCATAGAGGAAACAGAAACAAACATCATTCCAGCTGCTGTCACAATGCTACACCTGCAGCACCGGATGCATGATGACTTGTGCACATTTCCCAGCAAGACATTCTATGAAGGAAAACTAAAAACTGCTCCAGAAATACTAAAGAAGCGAGCTGTACCAAACGTGGTATTCGGTGGAAAGATCCCCAAGAAATTCATCCCCGTCAAAAATGGCAGAGAGCAGAGACTGAAAAGTGGATCTTGGTACAACGAAGTAGAAGTTGGCTGTGTGACGAAGATTGTAAAAGAGTTGAGTGAGGGAGACAGTGTTGATGCTTCCGATATCACGGTACTTACTCCTTACAGAGCGCAGCAGGTCAGAATCCAAATAGCGATCCAAAATGCACAAAAGAAATTATCTGCTGTTGAAGTATGTACCATAGACGGGTACCAAGGAAGGGAAAACGACATTGTAATTTTTAGTGCAGTCCGTTGTGGTCAATCCCTTGGATTCTGCGACGACAGACAGAGGATAAATGTTCTCATTACTCGCGCAAAGAGAGGATTCATTGTCATGGGTGATCGTGAAACGTTGATGATATCTTCCGTTTGGAGCAAATGGATCAAGGAGGTGGAAGCTCAATCTGTGTAAACCGCTTGAATACAAAATTGAACCAATTGCAACACTATTTCAATGCCGCGACGCGATGCAATTTTGTTGCTGCTTGGATTGGGTTTCCCATACCCCGGTTTGTTGTCGTTTGATGTTACCAGTTGGTAATCAGCGTTGGTGCCCATGAATCTTGGCACACGGCCACTACAAAGCATTGAGGAAGTAGTACAATAAAATAGGAAATTCAATGTGTCGCCATTTCTGGTTCCAGCCCATGATTCTGCTTTGCGCCGCCGCTGCCTTTTAAGCTTCAAAGAAATATGAATTCGCCATTCAGTCCCTCTTATTAATGAAAGCATAACAAGATTGTCTTAATTTTTCATTCCGGTTTTCGTTTTGGTGTTGACAGCAATCCTCTGTGACAGAACAGAAAGCCCATGATGTTTACCCTTCTCCCTTCAAACATCGTTCGCAGGATCCTTCTTGAGGTTGTAGCAGCAGCACCCCCCCCATGGTGAATCAATATCACCATTTCCGGAGCCATCCAGTTGTTTTGGATCAGGCCAAACGACAACGACGAACCTTCAGCATCAGTTTCCGTCCCGTTAGGTCCAGTTTACGAGTCTAACCATGGCTGATTCAGCTGCTCGCCAATATCTTTGATGTTTCAAAAATGATAGACATTTTTTTGAACGATGGAGGGTCCATAAACACTGATGCAACTGCAATCAAACGAGAGGATCTCAAAGAACGAACAGGTATTATGCCCCGACCCAACTCTGACGTTGCGGTAGCAAAGAATCGTTGCTTGATTCGCATTTTTATATTGCTTCACTAACCACTTTGCCGGCGTCAAAGTCATTACCAGATCTTTCGTCGACGTTTTTGATGAAAGAGCAACTACCATTCTCCGCCTTACTTCGTCTTCCTATGTGATGTTTGACAAGTGGCATAGGCAATCTATGCCAGGTAGTAATGATGTACAGTAGATCCCATTATTGTCACTCAAGAGACTGGGGTTGAAACAGCACCATAGTAGCATTTGTTCCAATGGTTGGTACTAGACTATCCTTCCTCGGGTCTTACAGCGGCGTAGCACCTTAATTTGTAGCAGTTGAAACACGTGCTGGTAAAAATCCCCATAATTCCACCGGTCCCAAAACTGCGACAATCTCGACCTGGAATCAAAATCGGCCCCCGATAACGAGTGAAATAATACTCCAACAACTTCATGTATCAGATTTTTCACATTGCGTTGCCGCATGGTATTCGAGCTAGTGATAGCTAAGGACCCCATGGTATGCCACACTTTCAACTGAGTTCGCCCTCCACTATCATCGGTATCACCCTCCTTTCAATCCTTGGAGATGCAAAATTATCCCCCTCTTCAAAGCACGTAGACTTTCGTGTACACAGAGTGAAAAATCCACAACCACGCAATGCATGCCATAGCTCATAATTTCAAAATTCTTCTGAGGAAATTCTAAATTCTTGATAATCCCGTTCGGTTGGAGGTTGGAGGGCAACAAGATGAAAAACCTAAATCCATGATGAGTGGATATGAATTCACAATATGAATATCCAGAAGCTTCTGATCCCCGAGTTAGCTGTGTGGGGTTCAGTTTAGTTTTTGCCGAGACAGGTCCCAACAGATTCGAGGCAGTTTCTATGCAGCTCTTTCTAATTTCATGAATTTTGACGCACTCAGACGATCTGCAAAAGAATTGGACGATGAAAGTTCCCGATTTGCCTTCACCTTCAATTCGACTAAAATCGAAATTCGAAATTTTCTCACTCAAAGACTCAAATGAGATCGTCGGGAATGACAATCATTGCTCCTTGCTGTCATTATTTTCGTGAGGTCATAGTCAGCGTGGATTATCAAACAGCATTCAATTAAGGGTGGTCTCTGCAATGGCTGAGAATATCCCTACGATTGACCTTTGCCAAATTTGAATCTTGGCTCGCATTGTCAAATTCAAATGGCTTGAGGTTGACGCAAGCTCCAAGCAAGCCTGATTCGGCATACATCAGCGCACGATTGGGCAAGTTTGAATTTTGAATTTCGGAAAGAGTTTCGAACAGGTTTGGAATGAGTTGAAATGGCGCTTTGTGTTCTTTGTCGTGTGATCAGCTATCTCTAGTGGTAGCTGACATTGTAAGTACGGTCAAGCCCAACGCGACAGCTTGGCGGTTGGCGGCTTTCGGCTTTGAGCTTTGAGTTGCTTTGGCTTTGAGGCTTTGAGAGAAGGTTTTGCGTGGTTTTGCGGTTGGAAGCAAGTTGGAAGTTGGAAGTTGGAAGTTGTTGGAAGAGGTTGGAAGTTGGAAGCCAGGGTCCGAATGAGACGGTCTGATCCTACCGGACTGAATCCTACTGGTTTT
>JALLOT010002810.1:0-12137 GCA_036939595.1 Thalassiosira livingstoniorum | reverse complement strand
ACAGAAATTATCTACCGTACGTCTTACTCAATAATGAGCAAAAAATGTACATAAAAAATATTTTTTTTGAGTCTGTGCTCACTATTGAACGAGACGTGTTAGTGTTTTTCTCGCGAGGGGTCAAACATTCCAGCCGCGCATAATTCTGCGCATAGTGACCATCATCCATCATTATTTTTTTTTTAATTGTTCGCAGAGTATGCGCAGAGTGTGCACAGAGTGTGCGCAAATTGCGCGTTTCCAATGGCTGTCCTTTGAGTAGCTGATTAATTAAATTGTCACCATCCAAATTTACGAACCTGACGCCTAAGTACTGCCTAACATTGCTAACATCAATGAAACCAACACCTGAAAAGAAATCGATCGAATTGAACACCTCAATGGCTGAAAATGGTGTGTTCAGATTGTTTGTGGTGGAGACTGCTCGTGGTTTAAAAGAGGGAGAAGTACCAATTCCCACACAACAATTAACCATTTAAATTTGGTCTTGCACGCACGACGCCACGACGGTTGCCACGATGCTGGTGTTCTTGTGTCTTGTGTTAACGAAAACTGCTTTTACTTGGGTTGTTCCTTCTCCTTCTGTTTATTGCAGTCCCTTTTAAATACTATTGTTGATTGTTAAGTTGTTGTGAGGATTTGTGGCAATTATTTGCTGGTGACTATGGTTTCCACTTCGCAGGTTATCCGCAAAGACACTGTCGTAAAAACGAAACGACGCATCCGGTACAACAATGGGGATCGCGTCCGCATCGTTGATTCGGTTAAGAAGGCTTATGCCAATGGAGCTACAGTTGCAGATGCTTGCGAAGCTGTTGGGATCCAAACAAATCAGTATTATTCATGGAAAAAATTGATTGAAAAAAATACAATCATAGACGAGAACGGCGAGATGAAAATCAATAGCACTCTTTCGATGAAAAAGAAGTCGAACAAGGGAGGCAAAGAGTCGCAGTTGAAGTGCATCGAAGATGAGCTCGTGAACTACATTTCGGAGAAGAGAGAGCAGGGGTTGGTGGTTAACGGGCCGTTGGTTGTCACATATGCGAGCACGCTCGACCGCGGCTTTCGTGCCAAGTCGGATCGTGCTAAACACTTGGCTGTGCACAGATTTTTTGATATTCATCGATTTGTATTCCGTAGCGGAAGACATGAATCCCAAAAATCCGCTGAGGCTACGAGGGGAGAGGCCAAAGAGTTCATTGACTTTGTGCGGCCTCTAATGTTTGGGCGGCATCCCGATCCGAGGTTCATTATGAACATGGATCAGACGCCGATCCCATTCACTTTCCAAGGTAAGAAAACACTGGAAAAAAGGGAGCAAAGACTGTCCACCTGAGGAAGTCAACAGGGGACACAAAGAGAGCAACCCTTGCAGTTGCTGTTACTGCTAGCGGATCTGTTCTTCGCCCTTTGTTGATATTCAAGGGCGAACAAGGGGGGCGCATTGAAAAACGCGAATTGCCATCTCTCGATCCATCCATGCTTTATGCCGTCCAGCACAAAGCATGGATGGATGAGTTTCTGTGTCTGTTTTGGGTTGACACAGTGTTGGCACCTTACGTGGCAACATGCCCTCCATGGATCATCCCAGTGATGATCCTGGATTCGTATAAGTGCCATCTCATGCCTTCCATGCGCAAAAGGATCGAGATGTTGGGAGTGGAAGTGCTTTTTATCCCCGGGGGGTGTACTTGCCACTGCCAACCTGTTGATGTGGGGATAAATGCCCCACTCAAAAGAAGGATTAGGCAGCTTTGGATTGAGTGGATGATCGATATAAACATCGATCATGGCACGGAGGTTATGCCACCCACTCGAGCCCTCATTGCGGAGTGGGTAGCACGTGTTATCAGAGGATTGAAGCCTGGCATTGTCCAAAACTCTTGGCTCTCAGAGCCATTCAGTTGGTTCCCGGGGAAGGGGAAGGTGACTGAGGAGGAATAAGCTAAATTTTTTAAGTTTTCATTTATTTTACATGATGTTTTGATATAATTGAACATTAGATTGTAATAGGCCGTGATTGAAAAGCAACAACAGCATTAATTATATTTTTTCCTACTTTGTGAGTGGCATTGCATGCAGAATCCAAAAGAATGCTTGTACTATTTTAGTATCTGATTGAGTTTGAATGTTATTATTTATTTGCTGCCGACAACTTTGATGGTTTGTCATTCTTTGCCCCCGATGCCTTTTTCGTACATTTCGCTTTTGCTTTCTTTGGTTGCGTCCTCTTTTTTGTTGATTTGTTCCTTTTTGTGTTTCTACCCTTCATCTTATTTTTTGTTGTGTGTTCATCAATGTCGGCATTCCCCGTGGGATACTTTCCTTCCAAGTTTACCTCAACATCTTTGCCCCCCCTCAACGTATTGATATCATCCAATACATTTTCTTTGCCTCAAGCAAAAAATTCTTGCCTTACCAGTTCAATCTCTGCCTTTAATTGCCTATTTGATTCCAGCTGTCTGTGACTGATGGCTGGGAAATCAGTTTCTGTCAGCATATATGCCATGGCAATGCCAAGATTCATGTGTGCAAGTCGCCTCTTCACAATGCTATTGTTCCGCTCCGTATCCACCACTTCGGTCACCATTGCAAGGCAGTTGTTGAAGAAAAGGTGATGGAGTCTGTAGGAGCATGGTAGGAACCCAACATGACAACCAACCACACCATTTACAATCTTGTGAACACAAATGCGCCGCTCCAGTGTTCCATTTACAAAGTCAATGTCAGCAATAAACTTGACTGTATCTCCTGCCCCCAAAAATAACCCCACATTTTGGATGAGTGGCAAAGTTCCTTGTGCCATCCTCACAGTCAATTCCAACAATAGTTACACACTACTCTCTGGTGGGGTAGTCTTGGTTGTCTATGGGGACGGCTATCCCTTGCAGAGTAAGTTCACTCATGGCATGAAACTGCCAATGCTGTGAGTTTGTAGCAAAATTGTGATTACTTAGTGGGATTATGTAGCCACAAGGAGTGCATCACATCCACGGTTTGCTTGGAGCAAGCCCCATCTATTTATTTAACTTAAAATGTCTAAAGTTTGGCAATTCTACATTCAAATTCAAATCGCAAATGTCATATAAATTCCTCTGTTGACAACTGATTGCTCACAATAGAGCGTTTGGAATTATTGGATCAGATTTACAGTAGATATCTTCAATAACCATGTGGTTGTGTAGATGGAAGGAGCTATGATGGGGAGGGGGGACTATCAATTTTGTTTTCAAGTTGTTGTGGTATCCATCTTGGCATTGCCAAAGACAATTGTTGACTCAATTCCTCTTGGTACAGAAGCTTTTGCTGGTGACAATGGTTTTTGAATACATGGATGGCTGCCTCCCAGTGGTTGCTTATTCTTGTGTTTTGGAAGCCATGGTTGCTGTGTTTCCATTGTGTTCTTCTTGTGCAGAAAATCACAGCAGCTGATGACAATTTCTTACTGTCAATCTCAGTCACAACCTTAATTGTTGGCCTATGGTTGGCAGTGGAGGTGGCAGCAACAATCAACAAGGGGGCGCTGGGTTTGTCGATGAGTCTCCAGCGTTGACCTGTAGGTGGCAAGAGGCAGTGGAATGACAGATAATGCTCATCATCTGCGGTATTATTCAGTTGGCACTCACAGCTTGCAACCATTATTCATGTCCATTCTCTTCTCCTTACGGGAACAGTGGATCCATCATTTGCAGCCAAGGAGATTGTTGTTGCTATTGTTGTTGTTATGGTTGTTAATGATGGAGTCATTTTTTGTGGGGGGGGTTCAATGGTGGTGTTATTGCTGTTGTTGTCAACATCAGCAGCAGCAACATCCCATTTAACTACTAGGTTTTCTTACATGCCAATGATGCAGAGAGAGTGATTTTACATGAAATATTGTGAAGCACTGACACACAGTGCTAGAATTTGAATGCAGCAACTACAATCTATATGCTCTCTAGTGTGTGAGGGAAACATTCTTTATGTCAAAATATTTGCTAGTTGTTGTGCTATAGTTTACGCAAATAAGGCAATTTTCCCTCAAATTTGAGACACCATTGTCAACAATCACCCTCTCTAAGTTGCTTCCATTTTTGATTGCATGCAAGAAGCATAGGGGGTGAGACAGACAAAATTTTGCAATTATATTTTTTCAAAAACTCTTCATTTTTTGGGCCACAGAGACCCCTCATTGCCAGAATGGCTACCAACTGCAATCACTAACCACACTGCCAAAAAAACATTGAATTTGGTACAAAGAATAATCCCACATCATATGAAAATCAAAGGCATGTGATAAATCAGGACACTTTTTTGGCCTATAAAATGATGCTCCGGTGACCACTGCCACCTGATGAATCTTGTCATGAAGGTATGAAACCTGTAAATTATACAGACATGCCATTTTGGTAATTAAGACATGTTCGAAAGTAACATCAGGATCATTGGCAACAGGGTTTATGTCATTCTTCACAACTCCTGTACTTTCTTGATTTGTGGTGCCATACCAAAGCAGCCCCAGATCCTTGCCCAGCTTCTGCAGCATTCCTTGATTAATGTGATAAGCCCTTGCAGAAAAATAAACATGTCAGATAACAAATAACAAAACATGGCTATTTCCTTATTCTTTTACCATTTTCTGGTGCACAACATTTGGAAAAGCTGTGGTAAAGGGTTGATTAACCTGCTGATGCCAAAAAGATGCTTGCTGGCAACTGAGACCCATGCATTACTCTGGTTAGGACAACCACTAATCAAAACCCACTCAATTTATTCATAATCCTCATCATTAACCACCGGCTGCATGTCCCATAATAATTGAAGAATGTTGTGCCATGCGCCAGTGTACTTGGTACCCGCATTTCTCATATGAACACCAAAGTCTAAACTATGATGGACTGATTCTGCCAACAATTGATGAATGCAACCATGACCTAACCCTGTTTGAGAGTCATAATTGAAACAAATTGATTGCAATGAAGAAAGATCCACTGACATCAAAAGAAGAACCTGAAAAACCATCACCTTGCAATTAAAATCAAAAGACAATAAATGAACCAAATCATCATAATCTATAACACCAAACTTAACAATCATTACAGCCAAGGTATCTAAATTTTACTCTGCAGAAAAGTTGACACAGCTTGGGTTTGAGAAAAAGATCTAAAAATCTTTGCTGAATGGGGATAGTCTGATGGCTTACCTTCAAGCTCAGGTTCATCAGAAGAGTCCTGGTCCAGTGCAAGAGATGTTTCCATCAAGGCAGGATAACTATTGTCTGAATGATTATTGCATTGACAAAGGAAGAAGAAGACTCAGTAGGTACAAGGGATGTCCACTTTACCTTAGGCACAGTGATGGTGACAGGCAATGGAGTGACATAGCAATCCAGTGCCCATACACAAGGCATAAATAAATCAAGAAACAATTTGATGGTAGATAAGCGACACAAAGTCTAAAAAAAAAAAAAAAAAATGGTTTTCAATTTAGAAGTGTAACTAGGAGGCAACAGAAAAAAACAAAATAATTGGCACAAGCAAGACTAGGATACAGGGAGGTTCAAAACATTCTTACTGTTGAACCATATATTGGGAAACTTAGACTTCATGTGCTGAATTTGCTTTTCCTGCTGGTCAGGATTCATCTAGGAAAACTTCCCGTGAATCAAAAAAAAGTAACCCAAGGACATGTCCAATGTTTACCAACCTTGGTCCATGATGGGCAATGATAATTTTATCAAATCATAGTGGAGAGGCTCATGTCACTTGTTGGAAAAGGCACAGCCAAACTTCTGTCTGTAAGAGCAAGCATGATCTTTGTCATTTTGGCCCTGGATGCAACCACCTTGGCCACCAGTCCCATGTCCTTCTTATCGGATACAAATCTATGCAAAGAGTGAAAAAAATCATTCTTCCCCAACTGTCTGGACTCAAACTCAACCTGCCCATGGAATCACCAAACTAGAAATCTCTTTTTTGATGAGCATCTTAATGAATGGTAACTCACTGATCATTGTATATTCATAATTTTAAAGAACAACTAAAATAATATTGCTCTAATTAACCCAATCCACAATGATAGTAAGAGTAAGTTACCTGAACATCCTTTTCACCCTCTGTGTTGAAGGCATGACCATACAGCAGTTGATGAATGCAATGACCAGCTAAAATATCCACCACAATCTAGAATGATGTGCTTCCATCTTCTTGCAGTCCCCTGAATTCCACAAGAATTGAGCTAACTTTATCATATTCATATCTTGCTTACATTTGGAAAATGTCTCTATTGTTTTTGCATGGTAGTCAAGATAAAACTTTGTAAAAATAGTCTTTGTGTTTGAACTCTCTTTTTGGTCCCCATGTCATTAATATCATGATCAAGTACAGGCAATTATCTTGTCATTGGTTTTGACATATTTCGCTGAGATAGATTTTCTGTTGCAGCTTGATATAATTCCTTATGATTTACATAAGTCACATGTATGTCATTGACACTGTAAAATTGTCCAAGGAATTTCTCAAGTTCTTTCACTGATATCTGTTAACTTGTTCATGGGGTTTTTGTGAGCCATCTCCTTGTCCCTTCGTTGGGTGAGTCCACTCATGCTGGCTTATAAATACAAGGTACAGTGACATCCCTCCATTCTCTGTTCTGGTGCTTCGAATAGTACAAAATTAATTTCAAACAATCCTTGGTATCCGGCAATGCTTTCTCATGATAAACTGTGTTTCCATTCTCAAAGAACATCAAATATTTCAATCTTGTCTTCCTCAACAATATTCAAATTGTTAAGACTGTCCACATCATGGTCACTTCTGATCATCTCTGACACAATTGCATGAAATCTAAGAAGCAACAGCATGATCTACATATTGGACCAAGCTGTCATCTCCTGATCTGATTTGCCAAAATAACAAACAAATAATCACCACAAATATTTTAGACACAATCCAAACAAATTTAAGGCTGATCCTGCTCCATTGGACTACCTTCCCATAATTCAGACAATCAACAACCTACCAAGAGCATCTGACCAAACTCCTCAACAATATCCATTCCTTCCTAAAAGGTCTTGGTTTCAACAAAATTGGAAATTAGATAATGCCAAAATAAGTCTACTCAACGGTCTTACCTGATCTTGCATGCTGAGAGAAGGTTCCCTAACCAGTTGAGTCTTGAGTTCTATGAATAGCCAGCAAATGCCTTGGTCCCAGCCCCTCCATGTCAATGGAAGAGATGACACTCATTACTTAAAAATTTTGGCCTATTCAGCTAGCTTGTTTATCTAGCAATAAAAATGTCAAACATCAGATGATGTATGGAACATAGGTTGGGTCTGCACTTAGTTGTCAGTTAATCAAATGATAATTCACTAACATAGCTCAAAATTTCTATTGCAAGAATCAAGTGGTCGGGTGTTGATAGTAATGTGGTGACATCAGTGTTAAAATATTTTTGGTGCATGTCAGGTGCATGTCCAAAAGATGTGTGTATGTGAGTAAGTATACTATGTGTTCATGCTTGTCCAAATCTAACAGCTAAAGACCTACTACGTATTTCCTCACTCGAAAGAAGACAAAGAATTTACTACGTATAGTAAACCCTCTGTCAACAGTAGAACGAAAACTCCTTACTTCTTGAAACTCTACTACGTTGAAAGAAAGTTAAATTAATGTCTCGCTAATGAATTCTTTTGCTAAGATAAATTAATAACTGAGCTAACACTTGGCAATAAGTGAAGAGTTACCAGCTGTTGATATGTACAGTGCGATTACTCGGCGAAGCACCCATCTCTTGGACAGACAGGTCCACATGGCGTATCATCTTTCATCATTGGTATTTTCCAGTTGTCTCCCGTCCCTGAGTCATATTGGCCCATTTGACAGTTTCCAGCCTTGGCGTAACGGCATACTTGCATGCGACACATCTTTCCTCCACCCATGTCTAGGACTGAGTCGGCGCAGCCCACATACTTTGCAGCATACCATAGACCTTGGGTTAAGTGAGCATTTGAGTTCCATGCCCATCCCACCTCCCTATCAATGAATCTTGCAACAATCAAGTCTGCGTCATACAGCTGTCCAAATCCACCGTACCCTCTATTTTTGGCAAGATTCTCCCCTTCTTTGAGTCCTGGCATGTGCTTTATGCCATTGTCTTCGCAGGTTGAAAGTAACCTGTTGGCGTATTCTTGGGCATTCTTCTTCAGACCTTGCGACCACCTGAGAGGTCTGTACTTCTTGCCATATTCAACGTGCCACTTGGCTCGGCGTTTGTTATGAGCAACTAAATAATCTTCGTCTCTTTGGCTCATCGTTGCTTTCCAGTCATAACCAACTTTGAACTCAAACGTTATTTCCTTCACAAAGCTACCAGCTGTTAAAATCTCTTGTCCTTCAATAGAGAGGTCAAGCTTACCATTCCCATTCCTACAACATATCCCATCAAAGTCCGTGATGGTTAAAGTGTAATCACCTCTAGGAAGACACGCCATCACATTTTTCGAGCCATAGGCCTGTACAACTGGAGGGATCTCCATCACAGATGCACCAGACCCAGAGTGACCTTTCCTTACAGTCACAGTCGTTTCTTCCCCAAACTTATCCACGGTTAAAGCAAGCTTCGTGTTGTAGCAATTCTTCGTTACATACGTACTCGGTATGTATTTGTTGGATCCCACACTACTTGTGCTTGTGGACCCACCACCGCCGCTACTTATTGGCAAATTGTTCCGCCCACTGCCTGGTGCTATAGTGAAAGACAGATTTTTCCTCTTCCAGTCAGCATCACCAGTCGCCTTGGCAACAAGAGTGCCATCGACGAATACTTTCACGAAGCCATTTCCCCTTTCGCAGCAGTTGCCATCCCCGCCCTCATCAATGACTCGCATTGTGTACTTTCCAGGGCCAAGACACTTTCCCCCGCTGTAGACAGTCCTTGCCGAATAAGTCTTGCCGTTCCCTGGCCCTGACAATAGCTGTTGGTTGTTGCTGTTCAGAAGCTTCCAAGATATTTCTTCCGGTCTGTTATCCGTCTTGACTTTCATTTGGACAAATGACTTTCCTGAGCCGCACTCAGTCTCACGTCGCTCGCCCTCGTTCAGTTCGAAGAGAAAAGGTCCATCCAACTGGTTCGTCATCGCAGAAAGGATGAAAGCGGTAAGATGAATGACCCTGAAGTCAGCACTATACTAGGGAACACATGATGTAATCTCACCTCAAAGACCTCAATTTCTCTGTCGTCTTCATCATCTTCCAATGATTCGATCGAAAAGTCGAGTTTGTCAAAATCATTGGACTCAGCTTCTTCCGTCCGTCTTGAGAAATACGTTCTCTCGACGACAACGTCCGGTTCAGGTTCAAACCATATTTGGTCCCCAACCTCTTCGACACCACTTCCGCGCAGTGTTGCTTGACTTACGACCGCAAGCGATATTAACGGCAAAAAGCGTTTCATCATTGTTGTGTGATTGTTATCTTTCCATTCAGATTTGCTTCAAGAGCGGCAATGCTGATTGGCTTAATTGGGCCTTTGATGTTGTTGAGTGAGATAAGTTTTGTTTTATGACAGATGACTGGGGGTGGTCACGACGTTGAGGTGAAATTCCATAAAAGGTAAAACGTTCGTTCAACTCGGTTTTTGACAAAGTGCTCGGAGTGAGACATGCCATCAGGCCGGATGGCGGCATGCCACTGCACTGACCACCAGCACGCAGCTGCAATGGACTCGGACAAAAAACAATCAAACTTCGAGCCTAACAGCTCCCAGTCCCCCCAATTGGCATTCACAAGCATTCACAGTTCCTTTTTAAACCGGGAATTTTGGTAAATAGGCGATCAGTACGCATAATTCTTTTATTCTGGAATATTCAAATTGTTCGTTTTTGTATGTAGGAATAAGTACCGAGGAAGTTAGGTCGGAGGAAAAGCGCGCTTTTATCTCATACCACGAATATGAAAAAGAAGAACTCCTGAACATTGAGACTTATTTAGATTGGTCGACATTTTTTTAGTGGGAGTTTCACATTTTAACCGATATCCTCACAAATAAGTATCATTGTACTTTCCCTACGTTAGTAAGATATAGATATACATACCTTAATATATTTTTGTAACGATCAGTTGGTCCCTTAAAATCTTACTCCTTCGTATTTTAAAATTATTATGCTTATGTGACAAAACAATTCTTAGAAGGAGTGAAACACACAAAATGACAAATGATGAAACCTTCATGCAAAAAAGAAGGTTTCAAGGGAGTGTAGAAGAAATTTTGTATGTTGAAGAATAGATAGTAGGTATGCTGGTACTTATGATGTATGCTGATAGTTACACTATTCATGCACCATGAATGAAAATGCCTAATTAATACTCCTATCTAAGAGCACAACAAACATGATAGAGAAGTATGTGTTTAGAACAGTGTATTTAGAAACAGACTCTAAATACTTAGGCAGTATGAGTACTAACTAGAGGCTGTACAAAATGCACTGTTGACTTTTGTGAGCACTGTCATTTTATTTAAAAATATTGCTAGATCTATTTCACTTGAAACTGGTTAGCATATGTTTTTTTCAGAAATGGAGAATTTTTTGTAACTGATTCTGGGAATGTTGTTTGTCACCACCCCAACAATTTTCATGAAGTTAAAGCCATGATAGCCTTGGTACAATCAACACTGCAAGATTCAAACACACAGCCATTAGCTAGGCATCTATTGGCTTTAAAGCTAAAAAATAAAAATTAATGGGATCCCAAGAACAGGTCTGTTCCCATTGTAATTTTACCTACATAAACACAGTCATTTGATGGTGTCTCCTGTAATGAAGCAAAGCCACAGACAACAGTTCATACAAAAATAAACAATACAGTAGAAAATTTGATTTTTGAGAATTAGATAGGAAGGTATTTCCACTTCATAATGAGAAACTAACAGTAGTGGAAATGCACCAACAATAAGGCCTTATTACTTTATTTTAAAATATAACTACCTATATTTTTTAACAGGTTGGAATATTGTTCTTTAGCAAAAATTGGAGAAATCTTTTTTGTGAATGATACATGTGCTGTTTGTCAACACCCTGACAGATCCCTGTTCAAAGGAAAATTCATTACAAAAAAATCCTTTACAGTAAAGCCAACAAGATTTTAACACACTGCAATTGACCCTCTACTAGATCCAAAGCTTCAATAGCAACAACATTTCAGTTGATACCCAAGAACAAACCTTTTCCTGATGGAATCATAATATAGCAGCCACATTCATTTGATCATGTCTTGCCAAATGGACCAACTAAATGTAATTTAAAATTTCTTGTTTTTTATTATCATGTCTTGTCAAATTAAAATGCCAATAATATTTGATAAATCCATGAACATTCTTTAATAGATAAAAATAACTAGTTTTTTATTATGTAACAGTAAGTATCAGAGATGTTTTTATTGTGAATAAATACTTTACAGCACTCCAAGCGTAGAAGTGATGATTGCAACGAGGCAACTCTCTTTTTTAGGTAAAGTTGTAAGAGGAAATGTAGACCATCCACCGAGGATGCTCTTAACTGCATGGGGAAATGGCAACAAGAGAAAAGGGAGACCATTAACTTGTCACAGACGAGTTATGGTCAAACATCTCAAGTTACTATACTCCGAAGTTAACGAAGTGGACATTGACTCTTATGGCTCCCTTAAAAATTGGTATTTTGATGCACTTGACAATACCTATTGGAATGCACTAATCAACCATCTGAGGAACCCAAAAAGAAATGAACTACCAGAGAGACCAAACCCAGCTTTCACGAGAAATATGCCACGCAGAAACCCAAGGAGAAATGCCAGAAATAAAAAAGCTTCTCCCTTAAAAACTCCACCAAGAAGAGAGAGGAAAAAACGAGACAGCTACAACCACCATCATCATTCAGAGACACACCAATCACCTCCTCCTACTGAGCATCCAAGCACTCCACCTTCGCACTCTACCCCACCACCACCACCACCACAAACTCCTCCACAAACTCAACCCTCACCACCACACACCAACCAACCAGACTATAACCCAGAGGGAGTTGGAAAAAATATGTTTGATTCTTTGAAAATTCTTGGATTAGGTTATGGAGCAAATTGGACTGAAGTTAAATCTTGCTATAGAATTCTTGCAAG
>JALLOT010002809.1:0-13630 GCA_036939595.1 Thalassiosira livingstoniorum | reverse complement strand
TGGCAATCGAATGAGCCGCCACGCAAGTGGCTCATTCGATCGCCATGGTGGCAATTAAATTCGCCCGCGACCGCAATGGAGATCGAATGTTCCGCCGCAGCGGCTCATTCCTAACGCCATTACGCAAGTTGGGCCCCCGTGGCGTATCGCGGTGGCGATCGGACGAGCCGTGCCGTCCGGCGCATCCGATCGCCATGGCCATTGCTGTCAATAATTACATTTGCGGAGTACTTATTATTTGTCGTCTTTTGCTGCAAACGTCAGATGTATTAATAATAGTTAATTAATGATAGTTAGTGTAACTAGAGAAAAAAAGATTCAGCCATTCTACTTATTTATGGCTTGGATTGCGCGCCATTGTTGACGACCATTTTGTTGTTTGGTGTTTGTCTTCGTGCCGCGGACTATGCTACAAATTTCAAATCAAATGTCTTCCTGTGTAGCCAGCAGAACTTTTCTACGTACATAGAACCATAGTACTACTAAAAAAAATAAGTATCATACTTACTTAGCTACCTACACAGTGCTTAAAAATTGCACAAAAAAACAAAAAATTGGTTGTTTAGCTTCAAATTTTTTAGACTGTCTTGGACACTACTTGTCTAAAATGCTCTTACTTGATATTGAAGTTGTTTCATTGCATTTTTGTTCAATGATTTGCATGTACTTATGCATCCTTTCATGCAACTTTGTTTGTATTTTGATTTCTGATGGCATTTCCAATCAAAAAATAATTGTGAACAGAAAATGGGAATTGCTCTCTTACATATAAATATGACTTTGCTCAAAAATAAAATAAACTGGTTCAAACCATTTGATATAATATTAACAGATGTCAAAAATCATCCAATGTCATGTCTTTAATTACTAAAATGAACTCAAATTTGCATACCAGTTTATACAGTTAAATAAAAATTTTAAGGGCCACTTAAACTATTCTTTTTTGTATTTTGTACTTGATTATTAGCTATCAACAAAATTGAGTGGATTTAAAAGAATTCTCATTTAATAATATTCATAAAGTTGACATTACAGTACCATATTGAACAGTATATTTTTGTCTTTGTTTTGTAATGTAATTTAGAAAGCAGTAAGAATTTTTAAGAAATTCCTTGTTAGTTATTCATTTTGAGGTTTTCTCCAACAAATGACACTGGAACACTTTCTAAAAAATTTCATAAAGGGTGTACATCCTAATATTGTCCAAGAGATGAAAATGCTGATACTGATAATGACTAATATTGTGTGTTCTTTTGAATGATTACATCAACTTTGGTCTAAAATGCACTTCACTTTTTATTGAACAAAATGTTTCTTGCTAATGGTAAGGGAATTTTACTACACTTGTTAAGAAATAGGAATTATTGCATGGACCATGATAAATACTAAATTCCAAATGATAGATATTGAGGACTGTAATCTAACTCAATGGTTGCAAAAAAATTGAACATGAAATTTTTCTTTGTTAGTGTGCATGCAGCCTACAAAATCACAAAGGTATGGTTGATTGTGATGAATTCTTTTCAAATTATAAAGATAGTATTCAAATCAACTGTTTAAAACAATTGTGGCTATTAGATATATGGCATCTTTAAAATAAGCTCCCACTGATGCTAAATTCACCATGTTTCACTGTGATAGTGATGAGATGCATAAAAATAAAATCATTTTTTTGGAAGACAACTGTTTTGAAATTTGTAGAATAATCCTACGCTCTACGAAAAAAAATAAAGTATGGGTACCCAGTACAATAGCAGTCTCATTCAGGTTATCTTCCACGTACTTATTAGTCCAATACAAAATTATTTTTTTGCTCTGAAGCGCCTGAAGCATGCAGCGTAAAGTCTGAATGATAAATGAACTCATGGCGCCGCGACTTCACCATTTTTGTCCGTCAGTGAAGAAGGTAACGTACCTAGTTGTGGCCGCCGCCACCCTCTTATCCCACCAAACTGATTCTATACTTCAACCAACGGTTAGGACTTCGTATCCTTTGTCTTTTGTCAATTACCATGACAAAACGAGTCCAGATAGCCCAGACACAAAATCTTGTTCGTGCAAGGCAAAAATAATATCAACCTTTGTTTTACTTCGCGCATCGCGGTCGTGTAAACCACGGTGCTTAAAATTTGGTCAAAATTCTGATAAAAAATGTAATGCAACGTTACTTGGTGGAAATCGAGCCCTACGATATTCTCGTGAATCTGAATTGATATTTGACGAACCAGTTAGAAGAAATGGAAAGACGACGCCTCCTATCATATCTACCATCGAGGCTTCATACGAAAAAACACCTTTACCTTCTCCTTCAATCCAATTTCCTCAACTGAAAACCATTCTCATCTCTTCCCCTCTTAATTACCCACCAATTACTAGCTCCAATATTCTCGATAAATTATCTTGCAGTGGTTTCACGGATGACAATGATTTGGTACAATTCGCCAAAGATTATGCATCATCTCGATCAGAAATCATATCTCAAATATTGATTCACGATTTTGGGTGGCAAGCTTTGGATGCACATAGAGCCCGAGTTGGGATTGTTCGATTGGTCCATCAAATTTATGAGAATGCAGGAGATACTCGTGATAAGGTTGAAACAAATGCATCAAATGGTGGAAGTTTCCAGATATTCTCATCTCCCGAACAAAATATTACTGGAGAGTCAATAATTCCATCTTTAGAATTAGAAAAGACTAGAAAGTTGACAGCGCCACGTGCTCCTTCGCAACTCTCGGACGAAACTGAAGCAGTATCGGCAACTCTAGCATCAAATAATTCAACATCTTCAAAGCAAGCAACTCCAGTAACCCACCCTCCATGGAAATCAGTACTTGTGAACGACAAAGCAAAAACCCGGCATGAGAAGTATCAAAGTAAGAGAAAGATCAGAGATAGCAGCAGCAGCAGCATCAGCAGAGACAAGAATGAGAAGGATACTTACAACTACGGACTTCTTGATTCTCCAAGCAAAAACATGATTGGCACTAATAAACCAAATGATAGAGCAACCTACCCAACCCTCTTTTCTGAGCTAGATGATTTTTGGTCCTACATGACAATTCCACAAACCTCCTTGTCTGAAGCACCGATTCGAGAGCGCACTGCAGAGGTGTACATGCGACATGCTAGATTATTTCTTGGGTGGGTAGTCGATGCCAGGGGCATTTTGATCGATAGTGATGAACATACTTCTGAAGGTGAGGGCAAGGCGAGCAAAACGTTGAAGGCAGAATTGAATGATGAACTATTAGCATCTCCGCTGGCAGCATCTTCCACTTCAACAGGTGCAAACGTTTCATCAACGTCAAACAATGCAAATACAGTTCGAGAAAAGATATGGCGACAAGTACAAACTCGTCTTTCATCTTCTGCGTCCTTGCCATCTTCTTCAAACAGCACACCTAAAAGCAACGATAAAAACGATGAGGAGGGTGTCTTTTCAAAGAAGAGACAGGGCCAAGAGAAACGCAACTTGTCTCTGTATGACATTTTTCCCAATCCCGAAACTGAATCGGCATCGCCTGTGTTACAATATATACTGTGGCTGCGATCCGAACGCAATATCTCTCCAAATTACGAGGCCAACATTCTTCGAGGGTTGATCAAACTTGTAAAGTTTCGATTTTTTGCCTCGGATTTTTCATACCTCGCATCATCAGAAGCAGATACCACAAATAGATTCAATGAAATCAACGTAAAAACTACTAGTTCTATCAACCAAGCTGATTCCATGAGCAAAACTGCCTATTCCAAAAATGCTACTCCATTGGACTCAATTCCTATTGTAGTGGAACTCCGCAAATTTCATCGCGAGGCCGGGAACAAGGGGAAGAAAGCACCACGATCCAGTGACGAATCTAAAAAGTGGCTAGAGTGGACGGATTACCTGTCTGTGGTCGAATCAATGAAATCTGATTTGACAGAAATGATTGAACGGTATGAAGATTTGTCAAGAGATAATGAAATAGATGTTTTGGAGGGCGAACAATCAACTAGTGATGACGGCAAAAGTACTAAGAGAGCAGGTACTCGTAGGTGTTCAAAAAGAAAAGATAAAAAAGACATTGCGACCACATTCCAGCAGTATCTTGTGCTTTCTTTTTTCGCCTGTATACCTGATCGACAGCGAACATTTCGAGAGCTGGGTATGGCAAAAGTGCTTTTTTTTTTCTCCAAATGATTTTTTGCTTGCAGACTTACACTTTTGGTTATTTGCAACTTTCTAATCTAAGAACTAGGCCGCAACTTTCTTAGAGTTGAGCTGGAGCAAGACAGTAATATTGAACGCAACAGTGCAACTTGGGTGATAAAACACAACGCTGATGACTATAAAACTGGTGCTACCTATGGAGAGCGCCCACCTCTTCCACTGATCTCATCTCTTACCCCTGCCATTGATGATTTCATTCATCGCTGGAGACCTGCCCTTCTCCGCGATGATGGGTCATCTCCATCGTCTTTTCTATTTTTACAGCCCCGGACTGGTAACCCACTAACTACCAACTCTGTGTATCAAATCGTTTCTCGCTGTTGCTACAAGCACAAACAAAAGAAAACAAACCCACACCTCCTTCGAGATATGATTGTAACCCATGTGCGCAAAAATGCATCTGCTTCGGAGAAAGAGCTTGAGGCACTTGCACTGTTTATGGGTCATTCGATACAGATGCAAAGAGAAAGTTACGATAGAAGGACACTTGAGCAGAAGGTGGAGCCGGCAATTCAGTTGATGCAAGTTGTGAATTCTAAAAGTGACTGAGTGCTCTGCAACACATTAAGCTTTTCTGAAGTATGTACCTTGATTTTATATTTTAACATTAGATGTCTCAATCCATTACTCATGCACCTCTTCTTACAGCGGGAAAAGTTTGCATCGGAACCAGCATTTTTGGCAGTTGTGATACGTTCTGGCGTGATGGATTTGACAAGATTTTCGTTCACCCATATTGGGATCGATAAATAAATTCACCCGTGATGGGATCGATAATAGTTTTATTAGTGAAAGGATCTACAGATGAATTCACCCAGCTGGGTTCGATAATAGTTCCACCCAAACAGGGACCGATTCAAAGTTCACCCAAACCGGGTTCGATGGATGAATTCACCCAAACAGGGATCGATTCAATGTTCACCCATGACGGGTTCGATAATAGTTTCACCTTGTTGATGGTGATTGGATCAATGAGAGTTTCACCTGTGATAGATTCTATGAAAGTAAGTTTTTTAGTAAATTAAAGTTTTTAAATATGGCAATCTTGACAAAATCTCAAAAATGTTGTTCTAATTTCAAATTTGAAACTACAATCCTACTTCAATATTTATTATGATTAGATCATCTCTACAAATAATATCAACCGATGTCGATTTAGTATTCTACCATGGTTCGAGTTCATTGTGGGAAACGTCGTCTTGACAGACTACCCGATGAAGCTGTTAAACTTATCGAACGAAAAATTGAAGAATCAGTTGTTTCTAATGGACCAAAGAAAGGAATGTTAAATAGACTTAACCACAAATCAATAGCACCAGAATTCATAGCAATATGCGATAAGAATGGTCCAAAAACGCTTTCATCATGGGAGAGGAAAAATATAACAGGTTTCACACGAGATGTTGCAAGATGTATAAAAGACGTAAAACGTGAAAGGAGGACAGTTGCCCGTGTAGATCGTCTCGATAAACAAAGACTAACTAGTGCAGAAAGTCAAGCCAATCGAATTAACAGGAAAGTAAAGGAAATGAAAGAATTAGCATCACGAGAATATGCGAGAGTCTCGGAGGCAACTAAGGCAAGTACAACAAAATCTAAATATGATCTTTATCTTCTTTTTTTGATAGAAACTTATGTATTTGTTTCTATTGGCAGGATCGGGAAGTTGATGATATTGATTTGGCTGCAATTCTCAAGTCTTTCCTAGTGAGCAATCATCCATATGCTCGTGCAGTTCTGATTGGGATGCATTCTTATGAAGAACAATTACGATCCATGCATCAGTTGGGGATTTCAGAGATGGAAGATCCCGACCACGAAATGAACGAATTAACTAGGGAATTTCCTTTTTTTGAGGGAGTGAAAGGGCTTTATCTCAACATTTCATATACTGGGAATTATTTTCTTGAAGAAGAATTGCTCAATGACACATCTTACACTTGCCTCATTTACGAACCGATGGGTGCAGTAGTCAGGAAAGAATCTAATCTTCATAATGCCGACACGAATAAACCATTCACGTTCAGTCAAGCAAAGGAAGGCAAATTTGTTGCTATTCGTCTGGCATCGTTTCAAAGGGAAAGCGATGCAAGAGCGTTTGAAAGATTAACTCAGTCGGCATTGCTTCTTGGCAGGTGTCAAGTTCAACCGTGTGCAAAGGACAATGGTCGATTAAAGCTTACATCAGCTACTTCGTGGATTGAGTGGGGCAAAGGCTGGCCAGAATTAACTGTTGGAAAGCTTCATAGTGTCTTCCTTTTGTGTGGAAATAACGTGATTGGAAATGATAAGTGCATTCCCTCGCGTGATGATTTGCGTACCATCGAACCATCGACTAAACTTGATCCAAGGAACATCATGAATCCTCCAGATGAAGCATTAGATAGGATCCTTCCTTATCTTGGACCCTCAATCAGGAAACTCCGCACTGAAAACGTCCCAAATGATGAAGCTGCAATTCCAGAGTTGATCAAAATTTTAAAAGGGTCATTCAATGACGCATTCAACTTGAAAGCAATCAGTAAAGTCAACGAAGATCATCAAAGCGATGAAGATGAGTTCGATTCAAACAATTTCAACGAAGACGACGCTGATGAAATGGAAGATGAGTTCAATTCTGACGATTTGAATGACGATGAGGAACTTACGCAAAGCAACGAAGACAATTCCAACGACGAAAATGATGAAGATGAAGATAGCAACGCAAGCGATGAGAAAGAGCAAGACAGTAACAGCAACGAGGACGATTCCAACGACAAAAATGATGAAGATGAAGATAGCAGCACAAGCGATGAGAAAGAACAAGACAGTAACGAAATTGACAATTTTGATTACTGTTCTGTTTGCAATAACGATAGGGGGAGTAAGTGAATATGTACTTTCTTATTTATTTTCATTCTATTTGAACTCATTTTTGTTTTTTTTGTAAGAATTAATTTGCTGTGATAAATGCTTCAAAAGCGTTCATGTGGAATGTTTGAAAAGCGAACATAAACATTGTATGTCTGATGACAACTACGAAAACAGTCTCACTAAAGGATGGGTCTGTAATTCATGTCTAGGAAAATTGGAAGTTGGAACTGAAATTATTGTTCATGAAGAGAAACAACATTACCCATGTAAAGTGCTCAAAGCTCTTCCTGTGAATGATGATGGCGAGGCTACATATGCTGTCAAGTGGCCGGGAGTTAGCAAAACAAATTCGATGGAAATGCCACCTGTCTCTTCGATGAATATTGTATTCGTGTTCCCGCCATTTGCCAAATTTAAATACGATGATCTTGAAATTCTACAACGATTAAATGGGAAGCCTCTGCCAAAGAAACGCAATGAAAATTCTACAAATAGCCAATGTCGCAATCGTCGACAGAGAAGTTGCTCTCCATCGCCAGCAAGAGGTAGGAATAAAACACCGAGACTTGATTCAAGTGTTCAAGGTGAGTGAATATATTCATATATTAAAACAAATGTTAATATTTATCTCATTTTCGATTTGTTGCAAGAATGGGACAATATTCATTCTGCTCCTGATTACGAAGCATATCCTTGGGAAGAAAGCGAGAAAAAGTCAAACACCGCTCCAGAATACAATCGCGAAACAATGGCCGCTGCCGAATCGAAGCTGAGTGCTGACTTAAAAAATATGGAGACTCATCGCCAAATGGCAGAGAAGATCACCAAACTCGAAAAAGAAAATAAGTCCAATGTCGCAACCATTGCCAAGCAAAAAAGGGAGAATACCAACAATGTCGCCACTATCGCAATGCTACGAAAATTGAACGATAGTAACATCGCCACTATCACCGACCTTAGAAAGGAGAACGATAGTAACATCGCCACTATCACTGACCTTAGAAAGGAGAACGAGAGCAATAGAACCACTATCACCGACCTTAGAAAGGAGAACGATAGTAACATCGCCACTATCACCGACCTTAGAAAGGAGAACGAGAGCAACGGAACCACTATCACCGACCTTCGAAAGGAGAATGCAACGAACATCGCCACTATCGCCGAACTTCGAAATGAGAATGCAACGAACATCGCCACTATCGCCGACCTTCGAAATGAGAACAAGAGTGACGGAACCACCATTGCTGATTTACAAAAGGAGAACGACGATTTGAAAAGACAGAACCAATCCCATGTCACNTGAAAAAGGAAAATGAGTCTGAAATGGCTCAGCTACGAGATAGAATGAAACAGCTTGAAGACACAAATCATATGCTAACAACGAGTCTACATCGTGCGCTAGAAAGTAAAGGAAATCGAGTTGCTTCTTCAAACGAGGATGAGTCACCTCAGAAGTCTGAGTGGGTGAAATTATTCATTGGTAACGTCCCACGTTTCACAGGTTCTGGCGAAGAAATGCATGCGGTGACAAACACATCTTTTCAATCTTTTTTCAAAGAGAAATTTGGAGAAGATGTAAAAGAAAGTCACTTGGTCCAAATGAATAAGTCTACAAAACCAGATTACGGGTTTGTGAAGTTTAGTATTGATTTGGGAGCGAAACTTGTTGGAACAACATTAGATTTTCACGGTGTAACTCTTTTTGTGAAACCAGCGCTCAAAAGAAACAACAAAAAATAACTGATATATCTTTAATTCCTTGAACATGAAAACATTATTATCATTATTGAATGAGTATAATATAGCTGTAAAAGAATGAAAACCAGAATTTTCCCTATTTGTCCAAAGCCAAAGAACAGTGCAATAATTCTTTATTTATTACAGCGAGAAATTTTTATTCGACATCAACTATGTGATGTTTTGAAATTAGAACTCTCTCCATTTAAGAACAATAATGATACGTCAGTATTTCCACTTGAACTTATTAAATATTTATATTCCCATTTACAAGTGATTGAAAAGTGTTTTAAGTGTACCAATCTGGGTTGAATAAAGTCAGGACCACACATAATTTTTTTGATGGAATAAATCCATTAGAAAAAGTCTCTGCTGTTTTTCAGGTGCATCTCATGATGAATCATTGGAAAAGTACTTATCCATTCTAGTTTAGGCTGAAAAATTAGATGTTCAACTATTGTTGAATACATAAAGTCTGTTTATTTAGGCTTACTGTTTGTGCTTTGCCAGTATCCTTTGGGAATTAGCTTGTATATACTAGCTTTCTCAGCAGATTTTTGATATTTGATATACTAAAACCTAGTCCAACACAGTGTTATTTGTTTAGAAGGCTTCACATTAAAATTAAAACATGCAGTTTGGGAAGCATCTGCACTCCTAAAATCAAATTTCTGATTCCTGTGAAGTTTTATTTGTTGGATTATGGCATGCATTGGCGTTTTCATGCAAAGATTCCCCTCTGTCCTACTCACAATCTACTATTGAACATCATGTCCATTATTGTTACTGTTTGAACAGTCACAAACAAAAATACAATCAATGCATAACTGGTAGGTGCCATTTTTTAGATTTTAGAATAAAAATGATAAAGAAAGTGCTTACCTTCAATCACAACAATAGATCTGTTGGTGTCTGTTGATTTTAACACATTATTTTGACCTGTCATTGGGATATCCAAGCAGCAGTACCACCAAAATGATGACCACAAAAGACAGAATATCCTCTCAAACACAGTGTCTAGATTCTGGATCTGATGATGGTTGTCAGTGAGAAGACAATTAACTGATTCTCACCTTAATAAAAGGATACACCATATGGTTTCACCTACTTCCAGCTGAAGTTACTGGTGAAAGATGCATGGCAGATGAAACTAAGGAAAAACATGATCAAAATTTCATTCTCAGTATGTTGTGTTTTAAATGGTAGTAGCAGGTAGAGAAAAGCTTGTTCCCTAGTAGTACAAATAGGGGGTCCAGAAAACTCAGATTTTTTGTGAGCAAAGGAAGTCCCGTGAAAATATTTATTTATCGCTATTTTGAATATTGCCTATTTTTCTCTCAAGCACTCTCGAGCCGTCTCCAAAAATGGACCCTTTCAACAATTACAAATTTGGAAGTTTGCTCTCTGCCTGCACCACTTTTGCAGCTAAAGCTCAGTCCATACTGGACCAATAGCAATCAAATTACAACTGCGCATTCTGCAACTGGGGCTGGGTGCGCATTTGTAATTTGAAGTGTAGACGTGGCATGTGGATCAAGATTTTGCTGCAAAAGGACCCATTTTTTGGCGCAGCGCCGGCTGCCACCACCGACAATGGTGCTGACCTCAAATCCAACAATTATCTAGGCCAATTCACCACCAACCAGATGCCACCATGACTTCCAACACACAAGACATGACTATTAAGGTTAGTTGTTGCATTTGGGGTGGCTTTGGTGCATGGTTATCACTGTCACTACGGGAGTAGTTTCTGTTATGATCTCCTGAAATTTATTGTTTTGCCATTGGTGCATTTCCTTACACTATCCTTGTGCTGCCCACCCTCTCTCAGATTGAGCCTGGGAAGTGTGTAAGGAGCATCTGTGCTTTGGAGAATATTGCAACGCTCCAGCCTGCTTTGCGCTGGTCATTAATGAAATCAACCCTTGTGCCGGAGCCACAGGTGACATTGGATGCGGTGATTTTCTTGCCTGAGGGTCATGTTCAAAGTTGAGTGCTCTCATTGGGGATTTTTCATGCTGAAGGGATCATGTGTGCAAGTATGCCAGTGGTTGCATAGGCAATGTGTCTTGTATTTTTAATTATTTGTGCCATATGAACTGCAGGGCGATTGGGGAAGCTAGTTACCTTGCTGATGGTTCCTGCAAATACAACGGGGGAGAGGTTGGTATTGCCAGTTGGTGAGTCTTTGGTTGACATTGCATTTCTCTTGCTTTGTTGCACATTATGCCAGCCGGCTCTTTCACCTCACAATTTGGTCTTTACAGTTGGAGAGAAGACGGATTCAAGAAGAACAAAGGAACTATTGTGGACTCTAGTTGTCCTTCATTAATTGCTATTCCCTGCTGTGCCAACAAGGGAGAAATCAGAGATGGCGCCTGGTGAGTAACTGCGCCCCAATGAATTACTCCCCTCTTCGTTGACCCACTTTGTTGTACAATACCATGTCCAGCTAACATCGCTGATCTCCCTCTATCATTGTGACTCAAGTTACTCCTTCTGCTCATGCTTTTGGAACTGGGGAAGAATTGCTGCTGGCGCCTGCAACTGGATCTGGATTGGAGCCTGTGCCTTCAACTTTGGAACCATTGCTGCTGGTGCCTGTGCTGCTTGTTTTGGTAGTTGTTTCTCTTATATTTTTAACTTTGGATACATTGACATTAGGGATGTACTTCATTCATTTCATGTGCTGTTAGTAAGTCACAATTTGTGACTGTCCTTTCTGTTCTTCCTTTGATAAATCATTCAACATTTTGTGTTCTTTTGCTGTTTAAGACTTTGGAACTATTGGCAACGGAGCATGCAATGGTGCTTTCTTGTGCATTTTCAACAATGGGACCATTGGAACTAACAGTTGCTATGTGCTGAATGCAAGGTATTTTTTACTTTCAAGTGAGATCTTTGACTGCTTTCATTTGACAACTCAATTATCTTTGTGATATGAAGAGTAATGGGGATGGTGCCTGTATTTGCAACATCTTTGATATTCCACTCAATGTATGGTAAGTCTTCCTTATGTGCAGTGGTTCCTTTCTGTTGTGGATTTTTTGTGGCTCTCAATGATTTCCTATCAAAACATATGCAGCAACCCGTGGAATCTTATTGATTGTGACATAGATCTTGGATTCCAACCTGGAGATTGTGAGTTCTGCTTTGCATCACTAATGGATTGTGACCCAGCATGGGTTCTGACAAGCATCTCTTCTACAGGTTCTGATCTCAAAGGATTGAATGATATGCTTGCTGAACAGCTTGGTATTGAAGGTGATAACTTGGACTTCCTGCAGCAAACCATGGCATTGGAGATGAACTTGGATGTGCAACACCAGAATACCTCAAGGAAGTCATCAACAACATCACAGGTCACAGGCGTGCCTGATGAAATGATAGGTATGTTCAATGAAGCCATTGACAAGGGAAGACGGTTGTCACTTGATGGACAAAACAGCAAATATGCTGGTGTGCTGTCTCTGGGCAAGAGAACCTTTGGCAGCAATAGAAAAGGCTAAGTTTCTGATTGGTCATTTTTGTCAAGAGGAAGCCTTCTGTGCCAAATGCAATGCGCAACTGGCAATGCCGAATGGGGAAACTGCCTTGGGTGGTTGTATTGAAGTTGTCCTTGAGAGTATTTTGTTTGGTTCTTGAAGATCATGGAGTCTCAATTACTACTTGCTGAAATTTTAGTAGTCTTCTTTTCATGTTGGCACTGTCCTTCATGTCTTCTTTCCCCAATATGGTGTTACTTTCTGTATTACACATGTTTTTGGTTGGGAGAATTTTGTAAGCATATCTGTGGATATTACATAAATGGTTAGTAAATGCATGTAAAGTTATTGTAAAACATCTATTAGTTCTTCATGATGAAACCTCTTCTTTATTTTGGGTTCAGCAATATAATCTACTTAGGTATTGTACTTGGTATTGACTAAGGGAATTACTGACAAGCTTGCAGAATGAAAACTAGCTTTATCATTGAAATATATTTGGTATTGTTTTTGTAGACACTTACTGTAAAAAAAAATCTATGTTAGTCAACAAGGTAAAAAAATATTAAGAAATTACAAAATATATGAACAAATACAGCATAAATTAGCCTTTATTGGTAACTGCAACACCTTTTTGCTTCAAAAAAAGGTTCAACATATCTTAGTTACACCCTATTAGACCCATTTGAGCACCCAACAAGTTATTTTGAGGAACTTTCATTTTTTGGGTTTTTGGCTTCTGGACCCCCTAGTTGCATATCATGGTATTTTTTATGTCACAAACTTCAAAAATATTTGGGCCTAGACGGCTCTTGCTTTTTAGTCAATTTTAAACCAGTCCATGGCAAAAGATATTCTCCGCCATTGTAGCCAGGAATACAAGTAACTTGGTTGTATCCAATATTAGCAAGATCATCTTGCTCCATCATTTCACAATTGTGGAATCCTTGGTGCATGCAAAAAAGAAACAAAGAAATTAAAGTGGATTTTTGTGGGTGGAAATTGAAACTTGTTTTAATTTCAATTACACATGGAAGGTCAATATTAATTTCATTCAGAAACAAAATTGTCCATTGAGATCAATCTTATTCAAAATTAAAGGTAAATGGAATTTGAATGATAAGCTATAAAATGAATATGAACATAAAAATCTAAAAAAAATCAAATTTCAAATTTCAAATTTGAAAGGCATCATATTCAATTATACCAGCAACAATAATTCCAAAATCTTATGAAATTTTGGATTCCATAAGTGAGGCCCTTATATCTGGAGAACCAGATGAACTATGGTCAATTTTTTTGCATCCCATATAGACCACACATGTGACCATGGAATAGGAGG
>JALLOT010002808.1:0-12139 GCA_036939595.1 Thalassiosira livingstoniorum | reverse complement strand
AGAGACTAGAATTCCATCTAGGACCTTTTTGGACTTGGTTTGCGCCCTGTATTTAGTAGCACCATAATATCAAAAAATTGAGTGATAATGACAGTCAGTGGTGATAAAATAGAGGAGTAGAGGAGTAAAATTATGGCATGTCTGTTGTAGAATGGCAGGATAGGACAGGATAGATAGAACGGATGGACTGGGAAGGGCAACATGTTTCATACTCCTATAATGTTGTGTGCTGTTGTGTGAGCTGCAGGCCGCAACAGTCATTGGTTGTTTCAATTGCGATTTCCCTACAGCTTTGTGGAGGAGTGAGAAGGATGCAACATAGGTATGTACTACCTACCGTGCTTCGGCCATAATAATAAGTATGTTTTATGAAAAAATACTCCCAATCTCTCCTACATACTTAGGTAAGTACTATAGGTACCTACTTAGGTAGGTAGTAGGTAATAATATTGTGAGAGATTGGGAGTGGTCGTAACAGCAGTCAAACAAAGAATTCCAATGAGCTCCAATGGAAAATGTGAGTGGTATTGATTGTGGCACTGCCTGATATCCACGGGTTTTAGTTCAGAGATGTTAAAAGCATAGTATGTATTGTACCACCTCTTACTTACTACTTACTTAGCTATTACTCCTACCTACTTACCTTATCATCTGTAGCCAATGGACGGGACAAATTGCCTTCATTGCAGCTCCTATGTCTTCACATTTTTTTTCAGACATTGTGAAGAATGATGGCAATATGAGATACAAAAACGAGAAACACTAGTAGGCAATATCCAGAATTTTGTGTGCCTCCACCTGCAGCCAAGCAAAAAGTCTTCAGAATAAAAAAAGTCACTTGCTGTAGCTTGCTGTGCACAATGTCTATATGAAATTGTGACCACCTGTGACCACGTATGTGGAAAATACTTAGAATGAATCTTCCGCAGTCTAGCAGATTCCTACTACTACTACTATTATTTTTCAAAGACTACAAAAGTCATTGTTCGAATTATCTTATATTTTCTATTGCCATTTTGTATTTGCTTTGGTTTCATTTCTTGTGTATTATTTTTGGAGAACAAGGAATTAGGAATTAGAGACATTTTAAAAGAATATCTTCCTGAAAATCCTCACCAACCAATCACCAATCACCAGCTCTTTTACCTCTAGGTAGAGGTACCATATTATTATCTTTTGATTGTGCTTGATTTCACAACATGTAGTCTGAAATTTGAATCTGAGAGTGGATGGGCTGAAACCTGAAACTGTCATTTGAATGTAATCTTTGAAATCATTCAAAAATAGGTTTTTTGTTTTTTAAGGGCATCTCAGGTATAACATACTTACATAGCTAACAAAACAATCAATTGTGACTCCTATTCTTTATTCCCTTAAATTGAAGGTTGAAGGAGATGATGTGAACAAAATCTTTCCAATGCATCACTGTGATTATCCATAAGGGATGTCCATACAATACCAGTGTTACATTGGCTCATAACATACAATTTTGGAAAAGTAGTCTGGATGTAGTCAATTTTTTTATTGCCAACAAGAGTGACAGCTGTATGCTGTTCAAAATTCTTTCCATAATCTTTTGTAGGAACTTGGACATTGTACTCATTCCTACAATGTTTGATTTTTTGACCAACAATCAAGTTATCAGATTGACAAAGATGACAACCTACTATGGTCAAACAACAGATCAACATATTCTTGTGTTGGCTTGAGTTGTTTGGTCATCCTTTTGTACAAATTTCATACTATGAATCAAGAAAAATTTTCCTCTTATAATTCAATGCTTGACATCTCTTCTCCAAATCTTTTCAGAGATTTTTTACACTATTTTAATCGCCGACAAAAAATATAAATAAATTCAGCTTAAAAATTGTAATATGTATGTAATAGTTTGCCACAAAGTCAAATTTCAAGGGAGTGAGGTAAAAGAATGGTTTGGTATAACCAAGACTTTGATGCCTCTTTCTTGCAGTTTATGGAAAACTACATAAACTAAAAATATCACCAGTTATAAATAATTTAAATTCATTTGCTGACATGCCCTTTAAGTAGTGATTAAATTTTGTATGTTGCCTCCAACAGCAGTAGTTTAAGAAAGTTTTCATTGGTCGAATGTTGCCATGAGTGTCATCTCTTACAGCAGTACTTACTAATGGCCATGGTAAAACACTATTTCCCTCATACATAGTGATGATGGGTACATCCAGGTAAGCAAACAAGATTCCTTCTCAAAATTAAAGTAAAAAGCTAGGTAAAGTTCATCACTGCCAAAGTCTCTATCAGAACTTGTCCAAAAGATGATGGAAGTAGAAAAGGGTACATTCCATTCACACCAGGACAATCAAAGGATGAGGGTATACTAATCTCCATGATTTGTTGCCAATATCCAAGAAAAATTAACTGATGCCTTAGGATCTAACACATCCTGATGTTAGATCTAAACAAACCTGAAACCAAGATTGAGGTTTCTTCAATGCACAAAAAACATTTTACAAATACTCTAATTTAAAAGAGAATGTGAATGGGCTATTAGTAGTGAGCTTTGGGGTAACAAGGCAACAACTGTCAACAATGAGTTCAATATGAGCAGATAGTAAAAAATCTTTCCAGAAAAAAATGTATACTCTTTACCTTAATCAAACATAAAACAGACAAATATTTACTACAAAAATTATATCACAACCACTTCTTATCAATCAAATAAAAATTCTCAAATCAACCAGATCTTTTACTGAAAAAGTCACATGTCAAAAGTTTCAATTATGGCAACACCAGTTTACCCTCTCAAAAGGCATCAACTACATCAACACACAAAACTATGTAAAATTTCTCTTATGGTCAGTGGTAAACAAGAAAAAATCTACCACTAGAAATATCATCTCGGGATATCCTTGTTTTGTTTGTTATTTTATTTTTATTGCCATTCCCAGTTTTTAAAAATAAGCTCCTTTATGCACATGAAAGGAAATTATACCAAGATTTTCCAAAATTCTAGTTGGAATCACCAGTTTTTTGCAATATTAAATACCTTTCTTTTGCAAAAAGTCATTATTTCATGATTAATATTCAATTTTTGTTCTTTTTTGTCACCAAATAATGAATTATAGAAAATATGATCACTTATCAATGTTTTTGTACCAAGAAGTACAAATTGAATATATTGAAGGGTTATCACCAATGAGTAGTAGTGTAATATCTTGTTTGTGAGCAAGCAACCAGTTGTTTAAGATTACATTAAAGAAGATTACTTGTTAGTTAATACAAAGGGTTAATTTGAACAAACCTAACTATTTAACTTGGTATATAAGTACCTCTGAGTTTTATCTTTTAATTTTTAATGAAAAGTATTTGACCCTTAAAAATGAGTTAGATTAGCATGTCATGATCACAGTGGGAAGTATCATTCCCAAAAATCTGCCCATATCTTGTATTACCTTGAAGCCATGTGGAAAGCATTTGGCCGTCAGCATCTTCCCAAGGTATACATTTATTCACATAATAATGGCATCACCACAACAACATCAGTGGTGGAAAGACTTTGGAGATGGTGTTGTTGAATCGGAAAATTACCACCTCTGGTGGCTATCAATGATCAACTTGTTTTCTATGCTCCAAAGTTGATGCATGGTACAGGGAATTATGTGTTGCAACAAAAGTTTTCAATATTCAAATGCCTAATCTTTGAACAAATTTGTCATAGTGCAGATGTGGATAGATTTGTAAAAGAGTAGTATTAACTACTTATTATTATTAACTAGGTAAGTGTGGTAGTTCTTATTTTAGTACTACATACATGAATGATTGAAGCTGAATGTTTTATTGACTACATATTATATGGGAAGGTGATGATAGTTCTATATATTGGTACAAACACATATAATTATTTATTTAGATGTGTTGTGTTAGGTTAAGGTGTGTTAAGGTATGGTAATGTACATCCAGGAGAGGCAATATAAGGAGATTGAATTAGGGATTTGCTTATTATAATTCTGAATTCAACAAATAGAACTTTGCCTGTTTAAACTTTGGGTTATAATAGAAATAAATGAATGATTAAGTGTCAAGAAATCTTCAGAAAACAATGCTGACTTACTTTCCTGTTATTACATAAAGAATTTTTGTTAGAGAATGTATAGTAATTACTATTACTTACTATTTGTTATCAAGTGGAATACTGATGTTGAGTTGGTTTTTTGTTTTGACAAGCTCATACCCAAATTGATATTCTTGTTAGTGATTATCATTCTTGCTAAAAAATTATGTGTATATTTGTTAGGAAACTGAATCAACAATCAAAACAAATTCAACTAAAATTAGAACATAAATCAATGCAGCCATTAAAAATACTATTGTGCTTCCAAAAAGACAACAATGACAATGGAAAAAAACAAACATTCTTTCAAACTAAAAAAGTGAATCAATGGGAATATCTGCAGGGTCACAAGGTACTTTTTTCAAAAATGCACAAGTTTATATATGTTTGACTAAAGTTACAGCCTATTACATTGATTGAAAAATAAATCAACTCTATCTACTTAGTTGGAAACTAGACTGTACTACTACTTAGTATGTGACAATGAGAGGTGCAATCAAAGATATTAAATTTAAAACAATTCTTTTGAAACATTAAATAGATTTTTTCATTTTTCAATTTAGTTCTGAAATACAAATATGAATTAAACAATATAATATCAATTACTTTATTGTTGTGTATATTGTTTTTATTTTTGCATATAAGTCATTTTACAGTGAAATATTTCGTTACAAATATGAATGGTAGATGTTTCAAACAATGACATCTCATTCTGAATCTTTTGATTGTTTATTTAGTATTATGCAAAGAGTCAATCATGGTTGTCATTTTATTGCTTGCTACTGTTTTGGTTTCCCATTCTAACCTACAAGGTATTATTACAATTGTTATTTATTCATTACCATGGAATTTTTTGGCCATCCCATGATGATTGACATTTGATACAACCACCAAATATGAATTTATTCATGTTCAATTTTTACAATCAATGTCATCACTCCAAGATGAATACTTCTTTATATTGCAGTTGTTCCCCACAATTGTTGATGCTTTCATTCTCTGTTGATTCTTGTGTTAATTGCCACTATTCCACCATCATCCAAAGGATCTGATGTTATTTCAATTGGCAATTGGTACTACCTTCATTGTATAAAAGTTATTATATCACTCCTTTTCCATCCATTTTTTTATCATCAATACTGTCTTGGTGATTGTTGATGTCTCCAGTCATGGCAGTGTCTGATTCCACCATCTGAAGCATTTATTTTGGAATTAATACATCTGCTACAATCACCAATGACTTCCCATGTTTGCTCTAAGAGATAATTCTTATCTCCAAAAATCAACATAAATCATCAGAAAGTATTTTACAGCAATTACAACAATGTAACAGAGCAACATATTTGGCAATGGGGGGTATTGGTTACATATTTTTCATTATCCTAATTGGATGATAGCTTAGCACCCAAAAATTTGATATTCTTGCTTTATTTGATAGGATTATCTGTCCACTTTTAGGCTGATGACACTTGCAGCTGTTGAATGTGTCTGTACCAATTTCTTGGGATGATAGTGGCACCATCAATGGTGCCAGCAATGATGTTGGAGAATCTTCAGAAATCAGGGTTATTGTTGGTGTTGCATTTTAGAGGGAGGACCTGCAATAATAGTGTTATTTCCATTTTTGCTAATGTTGGTGGCAGCAAAAACTAATTTTTCATATTTTTCTATGTGAAATACTCTTGTCAAGCTGTATCTTGAATACACTAATAAGAAATCTGAGCCTGGTGCCTGAATTCTGATACAACAACACAAATTAGAGACAGTGTATTTTATGGAACTTTAGTATTGTTGTGTGTTTATTAGTTGTTTAGTATTAGTGTATACAAACTAGCTAGTTTATAAGCAACACATGACTGCCATTGGTGATGATAAATTTGAAGCTGGAAAATGTTAAGGAGGTGAGAAGGAAGGGTTTTCACAAAAAAAATCTCTTGCCTGGCCATTTTGAGTCTAACACTGCTCCCTAATGAAACAGGTAGGCAAACAGAGTAAATTCTAGTATTTGTTTTGTCAAAAATATTATTGATAGTATGATTGGTACAGTTTCATACCATTTTTATCAAGAATTCATGTCACAAACATAAATACTGTAATAATAAACATACTAAGATCACATTATTTTTGATTGACAAAAATTTCCTATTAGCTTTACACTGCTACAAAATAATGTATAAAATGAATTATTGTATTTGAATAAAAAATATAAATTGTTTAAGCAAGATCCCAACATTGAAACCAATAAAATGATAAAAACTGAGACTGCATCTGAGCTCTTGGGAAATGTTCTTAAATGAATACATTCATATGTCTTTAAAATTATTCAAAAAAAATGAGTCATAAAATACTACACAGTACATTTTGTATTTTACAGTGAAACATGAACAATTTTGGTCATCATCAGTAGTTGCAGTTCCCATGTTGATAATTTTTGCATACATGTTAATTCATAATATATTACTATCATTAGTGAGTTACTGTATAAAGCATGATCACTGTGACTGATACATTTCTTTGTTTATTTTTCACATATTTTTCTCTTTGAAGCTCACACTTGAAAAGATTTTTTAATTGTGTTTGCACCTGTATTCTCTATGAAATATATAAGACACACCCATATGCCTAATAAGGCAGGTTCTTTAGTGTCTGTAAGCATCTGAAATGATTGATCCCATGCAAGAACTGATCTGATTTACATTGGCAAAATATTTTTGACAGTGTGTGAAAAAATTTCTTGTGCTTGTCAATTTTTTACAAAAAAAATATCATTACAAAATATTGATGAGTCACTGTTACAAAATATATTTGGATTTCTTAAACACTCAATACAATGGTACCTGATCTATTATTTTTTCTAACCTTCAAAAAACAATGTGTTTAAAATACCTGTACTGTATTGTCTAAGATTCTTATTCAGCAATGAAAATTTCTAATAACTTCTTAAAAAGATATTTCTTTGCCTTTAATCATCTTAACGGCTGAATTTATTTGATTAAAAATGGCCAAATAATTGCCAAAATTCAGCATTCCCAAAAATCCCAAAAAACAAAACAAACTCTGATCTTGCTCTGATCTCTGATCAAAAATTCAAAATCTAAAATCCAAAATCTAAAAACCAAAGCCCAAAATGATGGAAGCTCAGCACCAGCCCCAGCACCAGCGCCAGACCTGATGCTCATTCACAGAGGCTGGCCAGCCTTGGCCAGCATCGGTTCGTGGCAGGAGGAGACAAGCAGGAAATAAATAAACCTAAGGCAGTACAACCAAAAACAACCAGATTTCTACTACCCAATTTGAAAACTTTTGAGACCCAGCAACTTGCCCCATCTCATCCAACTTGAAAAATGTCAATTTTTATTTATCTTCTTACTCAGCTGTTTATGGACTGCTCAACACAAGTGGGTCAATCATCTTTAAACAAATCATACCACCTACATACATACTGCTTGTAGCAACCCAACAACATTTGATAAACTCCAGGGCTCCTTGTCCTAAGTATATTGGACTGGACAGAAGACCAAGTTTCAATATGTGTCAGCAACACAATGTTATGTGTGACATCAATATCTTGGTTGTGATCACAGGAAATCCTTGAGATCCAAGTATCATCATAATTAAAAAGTGGCTATGAAAAAATAAATTACCAATTTTCATTTATTTGTTAGTGAATTCAACTGCATACTTCAGCAGTCTTTGCTCAATATTTCACCACTATGAATGCACCATTTTCACCAACAAGATTACACATACATTACTTTCCAAAATAATAAGTTTGGACACAATTCAAGATCAATTCAAGCCAAAATATGTGATTCAGATTAGTGATTATTCTAATATTTTGGGACCAGATGAGTGAAAAAACAACCCATCATCAGTACCAAGACAATTATTGTTGCTAAGGATGTGTTGGTGTTGGGAGTAACTGGGCTAGAATTGGACTAGAATTGCATTTCCAGACATACCTTACAAAAAGTTAATATTTGTCACCATTGATTGAGTTACAGAATTCTAGGGCATGCAACAGTTTATGCGCATACTGTAATCAATACCAAAATTCCAATAATCAGCAGCAAAAGGAAATGAAATCAATGTAGATCAAGCCCTGTTCAACTAATCAAATGACAGAAGCCACAGCCACACCAGATAGAAGAGGCCCTTCATCATGGACTTTTGTACTACAACCTTTTTGAGACTCGCAATTTCAAAGTTTACTGGACTGGTCACAAGTCCATTTGATACAAGGTTGAATAAAATAAAGATATGTGTGAAAAACCATCATGGTCACAGGAAATTCGCAAGCTCCCATTGATAGTAAGCATGCTACTGCATGCTTATGAGTTCATGCTCAAATGAAATTGCCTCTATAAATAATAGACATAGAAAAATTGCTTAGGTCCTACTTTTTGGGCATTTTGTATCTACTAATAATGAAATATATTTTATATTTTGGCAACAGGGGGATGGCGTAAAATCAATTTTCAACCTTGCCTAGGTGGCGCACGGCCTCCTGAAAGGTGAAAATATTTTTTGAAATATTGCCCTCAAATGGTCTTTGACCTTTCATTAGGGGCAAAACATTTTTTAGAAATTGGAAAAAGGCCTAAAATAACCTACTCATTTCAAGAACACTTATTGAATCCTGCATATAATGGTCATACGGTCATATACAAGTCATTTTAGAGTCATTTTGATTGTGTTCAGGATTCTGAAGGGCTCATTCCAACTTTTGGGGTTGAGGTCACATACTTTATTTACGCCATCCCCCTGTTTGGCAATACTCCTAATGTTTTAGAGGTGAGGGGAACATCCCTTGTCACCTTCAATCAATTTGCCCCAAAAAATACTTACACAATGTAGTTTCATCGCCAAACATTCAATGCGACACGAAATCGCCAGATAATCGCCAAAATCGGTTCGTCACCCAAAACCTGCCCAAAACCCAAAATCCCAAAATCTAAAATGGCGGATGGCAGAAGCCTGCCCCGGCACCAGCACCAGCACCACCAGCACACCAGTGGCCGACCTGAGGCTCATACGTCACAGACGCTTGCCAGCCTTGGTCTGCATTGGTTCGTGGCAGGAGACAGGCAGGAGACAAATAAACGGAAGCAGGTATGGCAGTTCAACCCAACGCAACCAGATTTCTATGGTAATTGAACTTTTGAGATCCAGCGTCTTGTCCCGTCACTGTGGATGACCAGAAAGCATGTTGACAACAGCATCAGATGGAAATCGCGAACTTGAGGCAGCCAAGAGCCGCCTCGCAGCAGCGAAGCAATCAGAAAACTTTGCCACCCAAATGGGAGTGCTTGCATCAGAAAAGATGACAGCAGCAAAGGAACAGCTAAAGAAAGCAAAGTCACTGTTGAAATCTGTCCAAGCGCAGGTCCAAGCTGCTAAGTCCCAAGTAGAGGCTGCAAAGTCTCAAGTTGACTTAACCAAAGACCAAATAACAAAATCAAAGAGCGAAGTTGCTGAGGCAGAGTCTTATCTGAAAACAGTGGAAGAAAGATGGGAGGTCATTGATGTCAAAGATGACGACAACTGGGATGAGTCAACTACAGAAGATGTGGCATCAACTGTCGACCTCGCTGGTTCTTTGGATAATGAAAACTCCGTGGCTACAACTAATGCACTCGTCGAGACTGAAGTTGAGATTCCCTCCCAGCCAGAAATTGCTCCTGATGTAGAAGTAATTGACTCCAATGAAAGCTGTGACCAAATGAAAGATGCTGCTGTTATCGCAACAGAGTTTGCAGTCAGTGGGAGCAGTATTTCTGTGTTCGAACAGAGCAATATCTTTGGTATCAACGGGATTTACAAAATAAAAGGAACTTATCCTAATTGCGAGTTCAGTGATGGAGTCCCAGTGTACACCAAACGTGGATCTTTAGGAGAAAGGGAGGTCACTTTTGCTCTATATCGCTACAATGGGTGCAAAAAGCTAGGCTGGAGGGGGAAACGATGGTTCGTTTCAATTTTCGACAATGGTAACTCACCAGGATCTTCAGAAGATGACATATTTTACTATTCTTCTAATGTGAATGGCGGTGGAATCTTTCCTTCGCATTTCAGTTGGTATAAGAGGGGGGCTGAAATCGAAAAAGCATTTCAAATCAATCCCGTCTCGGGTTTCGATCAATCTGGAGCCAAGATAGAATTCTTCGATGCCATCACTCTTGAAGAAATAAGAAATACCCGAGTGTTTATCGAAGGGAGTGGAGTCCCAGAATTGAATTGTATCTTCAATTTTCAAGATCAGCAAGATGGTATTCCAATGTATTCTAGTGAATCCCATACACTGTTCCATAAATTGCAGGGTCATGGGAACATGAGGTGGTATTTAGAGCAAAAAGCGACCAATACCAAATGTTACATTTCTCCCAATATTGCAACAAATGTCAATTCGCGAGTTGCACTTCCGAGAACCGGATGGAAAACATCTAGAGGCGGAAAGGGCCCAGTGCCACATGCATATTTCATAAAACCTCAACAGATCAACAACGCTATTGGTGTTTGTAATTCTGCTAACGAGACTGGCTCGAGAGATCGGCTTGAAAATGGAGAAGGTGTGCGCGACAAAAGGGAGTGCTTGCAGGGTGGTGATGAAAAAATGAGGAACTCACTGCTGGGGGATTCATTTTTCATTGTCACGGAGTTCAAAGTTGAAGGATGTGAAAATTCTGGCATCAATGGCACCTACAAATTGAGGGGGGATCATCGCACTTGTTGGTATAACGATGGTATTCCCATTTACTCCAAAACCTGTGAAATGGAAGGGAAAGAAGAAACCATTGTACTTTTTCGTCGTGTCAACCGGGCGAGATCAGAGAGGCAGTGGTGCATTTCAGATTTGATTCTTTTTCAATCACCAGATTCTACCAACGGCAAGTTGTTTTACTTCACCTCACACGCGCTGTTAAAGGACACATTGCCTCCACTCAGTGGGAGTAGGTGGAAAAAAAATAAGAAAGAGCTCGAGCCTTCATTCAAAATTTCCCCAATTTCTGGATTGGATGGCTGTGATATAGAATACGTAATTAGCCAGAGCCTGGAAGCTTACGAAGCCATACACAGCAAAGTATTGGTCCATGGCAGTGGCGTACCCGGGATGGACGGGATTTACGACCGAGATGAGTCGTGCTCTCAAAGTAGCCCCGTTTATAGAAATGGCGAAACGAATTCTCTCAAATGTGAAAATGTCAACCAATCGCTTAGTTTTAGATGGAAACTAGAGGGAGAGTCACACCTTCTCACCTATTACCATTCCCCCGTTGTGGCACCTTCACTTCCGGGTTTTGGGCTGACCATTCCCTACTCTGGATGGAAAATTCATTTGGGTGGGAGCAACCCAGCTTTGAAAGTATTTTTTATTCGACAGAAAGAACCTGATGGCCGTAAACGTCCTCGTCAATATTGACTTTTGCTTTCTCAATTCATTTGATTTCTCCTGCGTGACAATTATTTATAATGCTAATAATAGAAAATCATCCTATACATGCATTTTGTGGGGTGTCAATGCTGATTTTTAGCAGTATCTACGTGTCAGCTAGAAATCGTTCTCTAAAACTCTTGCGGAGTTATTTGCAATGCATTCCAAGACGAGTGCCCTACAAAATAGTCAGATGTATGTTCCGGAAAAAAGTGCACTACATGGGCCGGCAAAGGGTTTCATAGGAGTTCCCCTCCAACACACAAGAAAGATGCCCAACATTAGTTCGACAAAGTTATAAGAGGTGAGAGTGATGCAAAGTGATTGTTGTGCCGAAATGCGCGGCGCGGTGCACAACGGGCTTCAATAGCGACGCAACGAAAAAGAATCTTGAACCTTGCCCTTCGGGAATGAAAAAGAATGTGGCAACCAGCTGGGTGGCCTACTACTTAATGCGACCTACGTTATGACCTGGCGACTGTGTCCGTACCTGTCCGTACCTACCAAGTCCGATGAGTTGACTATAGAATACGCCGGAGTGCGAGAACAACACAATACCGTTAATCTAAGCAACCTACCGACAGAACCGACCCACAAAGAGGCCTACGCCAACGAAA
>JALLOT010002807.1:0-12145 GCA_036939595.1 Thalassiosira livingstoniorum | reverse complement strand
AAATAGTACTTTAAAATTTAAACGATCACAAATGATCCATTTTGCACTGTCTCCCTGCTTGTCGTGGGAATCGAACCAGGGACCTTTGCTAATTTTGTGTAGCATTTCAGGACGATTTTTGCCATGAAATTTGTCATATATAAAGAGTATGTATTGTACATATAAAAGAATAATCTGGAATAAGATTTAGTTAAAGGCACTTTCTTAAAGATAATTCTGTTATAGTATTAATATAGTCAGTAAGCGTTATAGTCATTAAGAATCCTCGGTAAGAAGTAGTATGGTATTGTACTTATATGATGGAAGTCACATTATAGTACTAACTCTGTCCCACAAAAAAGGTAGAATTTATACAAATGGCGTCATTAAGGGCCGTGATTGAGTAAGAGAATTCTGATTATGAAAATTGAATTCTTCTCATGATTACCTTTCCATTGATGCATGTCACCATGGGTCTAGACCATGACATCATCATCAAAATGAATATAAAAAAGGGCAATCTTCTGCCACTGACAGCATTTTTTATGCTGTAGCATAGATATATTGCCTCTTCCACAACCAGCACATTTTTTGACTGGCACTGATCCCCTTTGACAATTGTGTTGCTTGGTTTGGTTGAAATTGAGGGAGACCCAGGTCATTGGAGACACAATGGTCATGAGATAGAAGCAACCAAAGGCTTGATATAGCAGCGTCATTCTCAGCCAGTACATGATAAATGGTGCTATTTAAGGCTCCAATACCAAAGAGGGATGATACTCTAAACAATAGAGTAAAGTGATGTATATAGTATTAAAGTTAAGCTAGTTGTTTTGGTCAGAGCAATCACCATGGTGTAGAAGTATAATTGGGGGATGTCATTGTCTAAGTAGCATCAGACATCATACGTAGAAACAACAATGGGATCCAGTACCAAAAAACATCTTTTATGTGAGACAACAAAAATGTCCTAATCTACCTTTTTTGTGGGACAGAGGTACTACGAATATAGATTATAAGTTGATTGTGAGATTTGTATTGATGAAAGTACAGTTCAGATTCAGTTAAGAATATGGAACAGTAATATCAGAAGTAACAGAGTTGCAAACCCTACCACCAATCAATAGTAAGTGTAAAATCAGAAACAGGATGAATCAGTAATAATTTTTGAAGGGAGAAAATGAAAATCAGTATGTTCTCAAGGCATAGTGTAGAACTGCCCACTAAAGAACTGCACAAATGATTCATTTTCAGGGGATGTCTGGCTAGCAAACTATCCACAAGCTGGTGGTTTCCCAAAATTACTTTAACTATCAGATTGATGCTGATTGACTACATCCACCACAGCCCTCTTGGCAGGCCGGACATGATATAGACATCCAAGATTGTACAATGCATGTCCAGGATTAATGGCCCTCCTGAACTGTTGGAGCATGATCCTATCAGCTTTGCAATTTTTGTCAATATTAATATTATGGTATGATGTGGTTTGGTAAAATAGATACAGATTCTCTTTTCTTGGACCTTGGATCAACCTGTGACCTGTGATAAACATTATTTTCATTTTTTTGTTAACCCTCATGAAGGAGGACATTTACCAATCTGTTCCATCAAGCATGCACCATCAAGAATTCTTTAAAACCAAGTAGAGAACAAAAACTAAAGGTTATGGTAGCAATAATTTCAATTCAATAATACCTGTTAAAAAACTTACTATAGCGAGATTGGCTATAACATGACAGGAGAAAACTTTGAATTAAATATTAGATCATTCCTCTGTCATTCATGCAAAAACAAAAATTGTGTGATCAGAAAAAGATAAGTAACAAAACAAGTTGCTTTTTAAGCATCTAATGCTCATAGTATCATGATGAAATTAGTATTAATTTTGGAACTGAAGTAGCAAAAATTCAATTTCAATATCCCAGGAAAGTGTGCTTTCACTTGACATACTTCTAATACTGTTATAAAGAAGTGGAAAATTACAGCTGGCCTTAGCAATGAGGTTTACACTTAAATGATCCAACATCCACCTTTACTGCTATTTACCAGGTATTATCATGAAACTACTGTGTTCAATGTGGTTAATGTCATAACATTTTACTACCCCCTCTTCATATATTTGCAATGAGAGTGGTGTAATATGGGAACATGAAGTAACCCTGTGGTAACATGCACTTACATGTTGTTACACAATTAAAGTGTAGAACAATATTTTCTTTTTCCAGTTTAAAAAATAAATTTACATTGAACATGTGATAAAGAATAAGGTGAATTTTACAAGATAAAAACATTGCAAACATGAATTAAGATGCTAATTCTCATATTTGTGTTTAAGTCATTAAAGATACTTTTATTTCTTGTAAATGACAAAAATGTTTTTCCTATTGTATGATGCTCAAACTAATCTCTTTAATAAAAAGCCATAGATGTCCAACCTACTTGTACACATTGCGAACTTCCAAGAGTTAATGCATATGTGGGGCCCCACTGCTTCACTGCAGTCCTTGGAGATTTGGAAACAATGGAATAAAATATTAATTTAAAGAGTATGGTGCTATTATTACTCCTACCCACAATTACAATTCTTTATCTGAAATACTTTGGCATGGCTCAAACTATATCTGGATTTTTTGATAAACCATGGTATTGTCAGAAAGAATTCAACTTGCTGCATGTACCCTATTAGCTTTGCAAAAAATATTGTATCTAAATCTGTAGCTATAATAATGAATAAACAAATGGGCTCTGAATGTTTATGCGAAAGTACCAATTTTGTATTTATGTACAACAAAATGTAGTTCAATGTCAGCTCAAAATCCCAAATTAGAGATTACCTGTACTTAAGATATGTAATTCTTATCAAAGAACATTTTTACATCTATAAAAACATTTTCTACCACTTACAAACAATTATTTTGAGCTTATATTTTCAAAAATTCAAATTTTAGTGTAAAACCATGTGTTATCCTTGTCAAATCTCTTTAATGACTATTTAAATTTGTAGGGAAATTATTATCTGCTGCCCAATCACCAGTAAACTGAAACAAAAACTTTTTGTTACCCTAAATATCTCTAAAAGGGTGATACCTATCCTTCACAAGAAAGGATAATGCTTGTATTACATTTTGTAGAAACTATTATTATACTTGGGCTAACTTTGTAAGAATATTTGTAAGCAACAAATATGATGATAATGTGTAGTCATCATGGAAATATTAATAATAAAGTCAGTCCAAAGAAATCAAATTGGTAGCAGCATTATTTGCCAGGTTGGACTTATTGGATTGAAAACAGAAACAATTATTGACAGCACATTTCTGGATGCAATGAAAACAGTAGCTGGGAACGGATGAATTTTTCAGTGCTGTGTTTTGTTCATGCAGTATATTTGGCTGTGCTGCTCTTCATGGTGATGTGAATGTAAATAGTAACAAAAATGCTGTAGCCCATTTTACAGTTATCACTAACCCAACACTCATAGCAACCTTGGTAAATATGATTTAAAAGTACAAACTATGAATTGAATTACACTCTTGATAGAAGGCTTTCAGTTCATTATTCTCACAATCAAGAAACTGTTGGGTTAATTGTTGATTACTCTAGTTATATGTGAAAGCGTGGTGACAATATCTTCAATCTCAAGTTAGTGCACATTTTCAATGGGGATTCACATGTATGTCTATTTTTCTTTTTCAGCCTTGACAATACAAACTTTCAAAATCATATCAAAATATGCTTGTTGTAAGTTGAATACATAGCTTTCTAGGAGTTTGAGTAAGAGGTAAGAACAAAAACGGGTTGATATTTGAATGAAATAAATATATTCCAAAACTACCATATTTTCATGATATAAGTATCTATTATGAATTTTTAAATGAAACTTCATAAATATATGCAGAATTTCTAGGTTTATGTATTGATTTACCAACATCTAAGGTATGATAGATTGATTAATAGGTTGATAGATTAATTAAAATGTTCAGACTGAAATGATACACCTACTACTAGTACCTTATATAGGAAACAGTTGAAATGAGTAGTAAATCAGCTTTTTCAAAGATAAATTGATTTCTACCTACTTTAGAGTTAACCCTTTCCCACCCAGGTACACTTTTGGTGCCCTTTTATGTAAAATCATGTTCAAAACTCAATTTAAAGTAAAATTCTAGTTTCTGACCATTTCTTGTTGCAAAAAAATCAGTGATAAAGTGGAATGTGATGAAGCTACTACTAAAGTTTGGTGGCCATTGCTGTTGTTATTGCTGATATATCATTGCTGGTAGGTTGGTATTGGTGTCAGTTTTTATCTTGTGGGTTTTTTTGTGCACCTGGGTGGGAAAGGGTTAAAATATGTTATATTATTTTGTCAATCAACAGTACCAAAAATGATTATTTACATCATTACCAAAAAAATTGAGACTGCGTAAAACATTTCTGGGCATTAGCTTTTGACCTGGATAGTCTGTCTATTGATACCGCATAAAACTTGTTACTTGCCTGGAATTTTTATAAATAATTCAATTTATATCTGGTTGCTTTGATAAGTGCTCTATTTATAAAATATGGGAATCTATGATTGATAGTCATTACTTTCAACATTTAACAGGCTGCCTGAATGGTCAACCTGCCAGATTTTCTGAACCCAGCCAATATTAGAGTTACAACCAATTTGAATACATGTTTAGCAATGCTGTGAATAGTATATTGCAGCTGTAGCATGTGGATTTGCTGAAACTGGATATTCTAGAACTTCAAATTTAACATAGGAATTAGTATATATTCTACATAGTGGTACCAGCAAGGATGTGCATCCTTCCCAACATGCTGATCTTTCATAATAAAAGTTCTTATCAGCAAGCTGCAAGCCACAAGCCATGAAGTACAATCCAAGCAATCAATCATGAACAATTGATTGCAAGCTAACAACTGCATGCCTCCCAATCAGCACCTATGGAGTTGAATGGTATGTAATGTTCCATTTCTGATGTTGCTTTGTCACCAACCATTCTCTGCTGCAGTTGATGAGAGTCAATGTGACCACAGCCGAGTACACATCCTTTATGAAGCCAGTATTGTTTGAAATCAACAACATTGAGCTCACCACCATTGTTGTTTTCTTTTGTGCACATGGCAGTTTTCCATATTGTTTTTATGCTTTTCATGTGGTTCTTTACACCTAATTTTGTTTTAGCTCTGTTCAAATGTTTTTCCTCTCATTAATTGTTTGAGTTGGTTGATTGTGGCCAGTTTGTTGTGGTGAGATTTTGAGTTGCACAAAGATTTTTAGTTACAGGAACAATGCTTTTCTGGCATTTTGGTACATCATCTCATGTGCTGCTGCTTCAATCAACAATTGAAGTTACTCTCTTGTTTTGCTAGGATGGAAAAGGAAAAGACATCAACAAGGTGAGATGTGAGGTCATTTATCTTGACAGATGACATTGGTTTTGTTACTTTTTCCTTCATGGCTGTCTATTGTTCATTCTCTTGCTGTGATCACCCAATGGTCCAGCACAAAAAACAATATCAGATTTTATTTCAACCAGGCAGGTTCTTTGTATGTCCTATGTTTTGCAAATGCATATTGTGTGAGTAAAGCAATCATGTGAGTTTTAACTTCACAACACTAGTTTGTTTACTTCAGCATTGTCTCACATTTGATGCAATTTTAAATGCCCAAATCATTCCAGACCAATCTTTCCATGCAGACTTGCCGTTGTTGAAACAATGTTGGAGCAAATAGAAATTGCCAACAGTCACATGGATGTGGAGCTGATTCAAGATTTTTAAAATGCACTGTGAGTGCTTTGTACTTAGCCAGTGCTTGCTTCTACTTCTTAAAACAACACAATCTTACAATGATTGAGGTGCCATGCTCCTATTATGTACAGAGAGAGTACAGAGTAGACAATGTTTGAGTTCTTGTTTGGGAGATGTGGTTTAATTGTTAACATTGTTATGGTAAAAATTTGTTGATGCGACAAGGTGTAAAGATTTTGTTCTTGTTGAATTTCTGTTTGATACAGCATGGAGGAGCCAAAACTAATATTATATCCACATGTCATATGTTACTCAACATTTATTGAATCATTAATTTTATTAATCTATCACCTTGCTAGAATATTTGCAAATACAGCTAAGTACAAGTAGTAAAAATTGATATTCTACTCCTTGTTAATGGCTTCTAGTAGCTTTAACAAGTCAACAAAAAAATAGTAGATACCCTAAGTACCACTATGTTGTAAATATCACAAATTATCAATTTTTCAAAAATGTTATTTTCAGATATTCCATATATGAGATATCCATTCTCAGTGTCACAAGACATTCATTTTGCATACCATCACTTCACCATTATTGTAAATATAGGCTGGATTCAGAAAAGTGACCCTTTTTGGAGGAGACTGACTGTACAGACAGCAAACCAACCCACATGATGTCATTTTTCAACGTTGTAGGTAAAATCTTAAGATTTTTGTGTGAAAAAACTTTAAAATAATGTACATAATCCTATGAAAAATGTTACTGTTTAGTCTGTTTATTAGCCTTCATTTCTCTTGTCAGATCAGTTCAGTTCTGAATCATTTCTCCTTTGGAAACAAGTTTCATTCCAGAGGGGTCAAGGTTCCTTCCCATTAAATATTGAAATATGAATCAAAGATTACCATTCCTTCTCCAAGAACATTAGATGTACAATTGCTTGGGTTGGAAGATACACAATTTGGAAAAAAATGGTAGAATGGCATGTGTCTCATGTTCTTGTTTTGCTGAGTTTATCTATTGAACACAAGTACTCATTCTAGTTTTTATTAAGACATATGATAAGCATTAATATTACTTTTTGTATTTCTTTATCAGTTTTGAGGAAGGACATTGAAACACTTGAGCATTATGTCAAGTTTGGAGAACAGTTTGAATCCAGTATCCTGAAAAATAAGAGTCACAATAGGCTGTGATTATGTGAAACTGCAATTTTCAAATTCAAAGTCTTTACAATACATATTGCTTGAAACCTTTTATCAAAATACACCTTTTTTGGCCTTCAAAATGTAAAACAATGAGAGCATTGATACAAGTCTAGGAGTCTAACTTGGAAGTGTCAAAGTAACACCATTTCTGAACATCCACAATAGAAAAATTACAAATCTACTAGAGACTCATGTACCCTAACCCTAACCCTAACCCTAACCCTAACCCTAAGGTATCATGAAAATTGATAGAGGTATTATCAAATGCTTGACAGTGGTTGAAACTGTATAAAGTCTACTAAATGATAATTTGTTTGTTGAAATCTATTTCAATTCCTAATTTCTTTGTTATATGAATCACAAAAGTCTTACAAATACATTGATTAGTGAAGAATGATATTATAAATGTGAGGATCATGTACATGTGTAAATCAGGTCTGATACCTACCAGTCACCTCTGAAAATAAAAACCAGTGTTAAAGAATGTGTTTTAAAAGTCGTTAAAACTAAAGTACTGGTAGACTCAATACAAAAATTACTTCACAGTTCACAATCAGTCTGAAAAGAATGAGTTTTATTGCAGTGAGACTCACAATATGATGAAGCTACTGTAGAAATGCTAGCACTAGTTAAGAAGACTGAAATGAACATAATTAAGAAATAATAAAATATCATTAATTTTCAAACTTCACAAGGTTTTAGTTAGAGAAAATGTTTTGGATTTGGTTTGGACAGAAGTTTACAAAACTCTGGATGCACTCTTTTTAAATTTATTTGCAATTTTCTGTTTTTATGTTGGCTCATTTTTTATAGTAATTTGGTATAAATAAAATATTTGTGACATTTATTACTATTAATACTAAAACAATTTTTATTTTTTTTTGACTTCTATGGCTTGTGAGAAATATCTTTTCTAATGTGTAATTATGTAGGTAATTTTTACCTTTTATTGTAAGAATGTGTCTATTTCTGAAAATTGTATTGTTTGATCCTTATGAGTTATGTACAAATTACTTGTAATTTTTCTCTGAAGTGATAATCTTGAAAAGTGCTGATAATTGCACTATTATTAGATTTTAGCGCTAAGTCTAGCAAAAAGAGAGGCGCCTTTTCTTACAGAGTGTTGAGTGAGTAAAATATTATAATGTATCTCAAAACTGAATGTGGATTGTATCATGGATAAATATAAAATATAAAATTTTTTCCTTTTAATGTTTCCATGTTTTGAGATACCATCTCATTGGTTATGTCTTCAAATGCACACAAAAATAAAGTTTTATATCCAGCATTTTATCATCAGAAATGGCAAAAATTGATATATACTTGTTTAAATAATACATAATGATATATATAAGTAGCTAAGTTACCCCTTTTGCTACTATTCATTGCAGGTTACAGACAACTTATTTTGAATATTGAGACTTGTTACTATTGTACTAAAATCAATTCAATCAATGTTCATTTTATATCATAGTAAAAACAGATATAATGGTCACTTTGTACCATGTTTTTAGTGAGATCTATTACATTTTAGATTTGGCAGAAATTATTGTCTGAATATTACTGTTTGTAAAATAAAAAATGAAGAAACATTTAAGTCTTTCATTTTTTGATATTTCCAAAGTAGCTATATATATTTTTATCAGTACCATCTTTTATAACATTTGGTATGCTACTCAATACTTGTTACAACATGCTAAAAATAAAAAAATTGCTAACAATTATTATGCTATTTTGTCTTAAATGATCATTGCCTTTGAAATGTGAAGTTTTAGTACCCAATTTTCTCTTCTTTGTTTGTAAGACATGATAAATGTGTTTGATTTTGTTTACAGCCCAAACAATACTTAAACTCATGACAAACCTTTTGTCAAAGCAAATTATCTTGAAACATCAAGCCCCAACAAGAACTACTACTTAAAATTAATTTTTGCTGGTACATATCAATATTTTTGAGTAGTAAGAATAAAATTTAGGATTAAGAATAAACTTCAGGAGAGGTTGACAGATAATTTTTAATAAAAATAATGTTCCTTGGGAATACTGATCGATAATGATACATTAAAAGGAAGTCTTTGGAGTAATTATCCATGTATTATTTTGTTTTTTACTAATTTTGGTTAATCAACATTTTGTATTTTTTATTGAATGTTTCAATTCTGATTCATCTTGCCTTTGTAGTCAGCCGTTGTCAATTGTCAGTTTGTGTCAGTTTGTGTCTGTTTGTGTCTGTTTGTATATGTATGTGTCTGTATGTTTCTGTATGTTTCTGTATGTGTCTGTATGTGTCTATATGTGTCTGTATGTGTCTGTATGTGTCTGTATGTCTGTTTGCCTTCAGAATGCTACTTGTTGAAGGATTGTAGCTGGAAGATGTAAAATTATGCAAAGTTTAGAAGTTCCAATATGTTTTTGACAGTTTTATTGTACCACAATGTTTTTGATGATGGGTTTATGATACAAATTATGGTTAATTTGTACATCAATAGTTTCAATCATTTCTTTTTTGTATGAATATACTGGTATCAAACAATTCAACAAAAAAATCAAAGCAATTTAAATGTGGTTTTGAAGTGTTTATCTTAACTCCTTTCCATGTGGTCTTGACAGATCTTTCAAGTCCATATATCCTGTTGACACATCTGTCATTAATATATTTGAGAGGGACAAATGAGTCACTTCTGGTTTGTTACAAGTCTTTAAACAAGGCTTGATCAATTTGTCATGAAATTTCCTGAAAGAATACTCTATCATAATATTTCTAAGTACATTATTGGTGGTACTGGTAGCACTACCCCAAAATATTACAGCTTTCTGACCCCTATGATAACACCATGTAATTGTCAACTACCTGCTGGTGGGCATTAAAAGAAAACATATCTGAGTGTGTTGAACTAGCCTACTAGCTTTTTATCAGCACTGTTTTGGTTAAAACTTTCTGACTAATTTTATGAGCTGGGTTAGGTGAGTAAAATTGGAGTTTCTACAAAACTGCATTCCATGTAAGTGGGCTAAAATGTGAAATGCACAATGGTGCAAGTTATGGCTTGTGAACTTTCCAGGACTGAAAATGTGAAGAAGTAATTTTGTCCATTCAGTCCTACACTGTACTGGCTGCTAGTACTGGGGTACGTGTAGGTGCATCTGAAAAGGGATGGGGCAAAGGGATTCTACCTAAGTAGACTCCTTTTGTTCCAACAGAGTGAAAACAAATAAAATGTCAAAATTCAAGATCTTGATGAAATTGTCATGATCATATTTCTAAGCTGTCAAGACTTCAGTCTTAGGTAGCAAATTTTTAGTAAAGTCTTGGCAGAACCATCAAGACCATATCACCTTTTTTAAGGGGAAAATGTTAATACCATGGTTCTAATCTGTCCCCTCATAAAAAACAGTCAGTAGTGAAACATTTTTATGATCATGATGATTTTTCTTCTTCTCTTTGTGATTGTGGCAAATCTTGGATTTATTCTATCATCTATTCCTTCCTAAGTATGTAAGTCCCACAGTTTATTAAAGTTAATTTGTGCTAATGCAAAGTATTGGAGAGATATCAAAGTAGTACAAACAATATGTGATGCCAAGAATGCGACATTTAGATTTGCACACTAGACCAGATGATTTCTGAATTCAGATACACAGTCGATCTGGCATATCTGAGAAGTGCAGAGGAAGCTATGCAAAAAATGGACAACCAGTTTGTATTTACTTTATAAAATAAGTCTAACTAGCAATATCCCGTGCAAGTAACCCTAAGCACTGGGCGAGGACTACTTAGCCATGCCCTACTTCAATTCGAACGACCCAACACGTCCAAAAGAAGCCACCGAGTCTCCAGGGTGAAAGAGCATGCTTTACGGGCCACCGACATCTGACTTCATTATGCCTTCTTGTTTTGGTCCTAGTGTTAATTTGTCTACAATGAACTCCTTTTACGTTGCTTCTGATCGGACAATGGTTGCTTTTAGCAAGCTTTTAGGGACATTTCTTGACATTTACAACATGCAACATCATAAGGCGGAAAAAGTAGAGGAAAATCAAGGCAGCATTTAAGGGCATTTATGAAAATTCAATAAAAATGCAGACCTTATTTTGAAATGAAAAAATATGATATGGTACGATAGGGTACGATAGGGTACGATACTTCGTGCATACCAGTAATTCTACCTCTATGTAACTACATAGGTACTCTACAAAAATATTTTTCTCTAAAGAAAAGTCTAAACTTCTAGATTCGCATCATTCGCAAATATTCCAAGTCCTTCTTCCTACATTGGGTTGCCCTGACGTGGCGCTGATAACTTCTTGAGTAACAACCGTGTGGGAAGAGGGGTCGTGACAAGGCATGACAAAAAGTTAGACCACGCCGGCTGTGGCTGGTGCTTGCTTTGAGCGCAAAGCGGTGCTTTCTGAAACAAACCGGAGTCATGAGCATTCCTAGTTGTTTTCATGCAAGGACGTGAATTTAGAATATTTAAAGAAAAACCACAAAGAAACAAGAAAACTGATGTAATTAAAATAGGCAATAAAATCTGAATAAAATTGTTTTTGAAACTTTAACTTGCTTCTATCAGTGGGTCAATAATAACCATGATATCCACATTTTGCCCTTAAAAAATGATGATATGATCTTGAAATCTCAGTTAAGACTTTTGTAATAATTTGCAAACCAAGACTGTGGTCTTGACAGCTTAGAAATATGTCTTGACAATTGTGTCAAGATCATGAATTTTGATGATTTTTTGTCTTTTTTTTTCAGATATTGATTTTTTCGTCCACCAGTAGGGGGTTAAAAATTATATGGTGTTATCATGGGGGTCAGAAAATTGAAGGATTTTGGGGGTAATGCTACCAGCACCACTAATAATGCCACCAGAAAGATTACAATAGAGTATTGTTACAAGAATTTTTGTGCCGAATCAATTGGGCCTAGTTCCAGGACTTGAAACTAACCAGAAGGGTATCATTTGACCCTTTTCCATAGGGTCTTGAAAGATATGGAATTGACATATCTTTGAAGAACAAACAGATATGGGTTGAAAAGACAAATATTATTTTTGCTATAATTATAAAAAACAATCTTAGATTTTCATCATGAATTTTTATGTGATTTCATGTAATTTCATGTAATTTCATGTAGTTTTGTGTGTTTTTGTGTGTTTTTGTGTGTTTTTGTGTGTTTTTGTGTGTTTTTG
>JALLOT010002806.1:0-12160 GCA_036939595.1 Thalassiosira livingstoniorum | reverse complement strand
GGTTACGGGCTACAAAGCTAATGTTTGTCAGCACCACCCGTTTTTGCTCCCACCCTGCCTCAAGTGTTGCTAATGTGCGATTGTGCTCTCTGTACAATTTGCCACATGCCACACATCAGAGGTTGCGGTACAAGCCCCCACCCAAGGACGTATAAAGCCAATCGTGGCGCCTCAGATGGTAGGACAAAATCTGTTCTTACAAACTGACTCCTAGTGGGCATTGGTCCATCTGGTGTAACTGGAACTGAGTGGGCAATGAAAGGCCGGATCCTCCTCCGGTAGCTGAGGATGGCTCCGTTTGGTGAAAAGCTGCGTCATTTGCAATGAAGTGACATCACGGGAAACCATTACTAACCCAGGAAGACGGACGACGCGTTCACCCGACATTTTGAAACATGATGTTGGTCGCCATCAATTTGGACAATCCACTGTAGAGGGCGCCGATTTGAGTGTGAATATAGATTAGTTAAGTGAGGGAGGTCCACCGCCCCACTCGCATGATGATTTCCGAAGTCGCTCCATTCAATTTCAGGGCCATCGCTCCTTCAGCCCGGAGGCTATGGGACGAGACCCGCTTCAAAGTGTAGCCACACATGAGGAGGTTGTCCTGTACTGCTCCCCCCAGCGAACTGCCGTTGTGATGTCTTTATCGGAGACTCGGGTTGTTCGTCCGCTGCGGTGGATTACATGTGATAGTGGAGTTGTGTCGGTGCCTGCGTTGGAGATGATGTTATGCACCTGGTGGGCAAGAGCATTCACCGGGCAGAGGCTTCAACCAATAGCCTCATGGTGGATCGTAGCACCCTTCTTCCCATTCTTTTGGTTTTCCACACATATGGTGGCACTGTCAGCAGTGAGAAGAACATTCAAAGGTGAGGAGTTAGGTAAAATTGTTTTGTTGCGCCAAAACTTAACATACTTGCATCTTAACTCTTCGTCTTTGGTCGGAATGGTGTTGTATATTCACCGACCCGTAGGAGGAAAAAGAAGGCGATGACCACCAGTTGTGCAATGGCAATATGATGGTCCGTGAAGGAATAGGACTCTGCAATCTTCTTGACTGTGGACACTGGGATGGCCAACTTTGGTTGGGGCGGGCCGTCGTTGTCCCGATATTTCTTGAGCAGTTTTTGGAATGGGAGATCTAGCTCCCGCTGGTAGTGGGATCTGCGGGGGTCTGGATGTCCGTCCAGAACAAACTTTTGGGAGACGTGGCGAAGAGCTTTTTCGACCGACTGAACTCTGACAGGATGGCCGTTGCCGTGGTCTCCTTGCCAGACGCTGACAGCAAAGGCAAGGAGGATATCGATTTGCTGTTGGCGGGGGACGATTTCAAGGTAGGGATTGAAGCCTTCCTGGGAGACGAAGGCCGTCCATGCCTTCCAGTGGCAGTGCTGTTCCTTGACATCCACGCCTGAATTGGCAATCTCTTGCCACGCAATGTTTTGAAGACGTTCGAAACGAGGTGAGCAGGAGGGTGAGCCATTTCCCACTGTGCATCATTAGATAAAGGGAAAGCAGTGGAAAACGCAGTGAGAAATTGTGAGTCAACAGACAAATCAAAGTTCGATTTGAGAAATGTTTTGGCCCGTGTGGGCCTGGACGTCACGTCTGCCATGGTATTGTCATCTCCTGGGACGTGGACTGTGGCCAGGGGGCCCATTTGCTCCGAATGCATCATCACCGCCAATCCCCGCAGGAGCCTGCCTGATATTGGGGTGGAAGCTTTTGACGCCATTTTTGTGACCCAGCTGACCGTTGGGGTGTTGTCGCACAGAGTGCCAAGCGGTTGTCTGCGTACATTGGTTTTGGTTGGCAACGTTCCCACCTCCAGGACCTTGGCGGCGAGCTCCAGATCGGAGTTTGTGATTGTTCCATTTGGGTTGGTGCTGGAGACCACTGCCCGTTTAATGTCATCCGGGAAAGTGAGTCTCCACAGAAATGGCTTGAGTGGGGTGTCGAGAGAGAACCAAACCCCACCCGCTCCTTCGGCTGCTGCATCATGATAACCAACAAATTTTGGAAGCTCAATCACTATCTCATCGACATGGAATGGGTGCGCCGCAAGGAGTTTGAGCATGGAACAAAGGTCACGGAGGGCATGTCGAACTTCCGAATTTTTCCCCAGGCCGATCCGCTTTGGTGAGCCCTTTAATGCTTTGTTGATGGGCGTGAAGAAACCGGCGGCTGCTGGTAGGATCGTTGCAGAATGGCAGTGTTTTCCCACGGTCGTTTGGAATTGCTTGATGTTGCATTTCTTCCTCCGTAGGATTCGCTTGGTCTCATCAACATATCGCTTTGCTTTTTCTTTAGGCAGCCGCACAGTCCTCTTCTTCCCATCAAACTCAAATCCGATCATCTCCTTTGTCGATCACCAATCACCTTCGCCCTTGTCAAGTTTCTTTTCTGATATGGGTGGTTTGCCTCCGGTGTGCCCCGTCACTTCCGGCAGCGGAAACACTGCATGGATGGAGTGGACCGCAGCTCGGCTGATCATGGGGATATNCTTTGGATTGGGTAGCCGCCTTACAGAAATCATCAACAAAGACTTGGACGAGGTGTGATGGTGTGTCTGTGCGGCCACAGGGTGGGACATCCTCCACCGCCATTCTCTCTTCAACGGGGTGTGGTGGAAGTGGTGTTTGATGTTGAAGATTGTACTCAATTAGATCTCGAATAGTTTTGGTGGCACAACAAAAATAACCAGGGCTTTCCACCCATCCCATCTGGAGTGCAGAAGGCACGACGATACGTGTTGGCTCGCCCGGAGGTTGCGGGAGGACGTATGCAAAATTGAAGCAATCGTCATCTTCCACCACCAGGTGCCAGAAGCCGTCGCTGATATCCAACTTAGAGAACAGGATATGCACCCCCGCTGGCACATCTTTAATGAATTTGCACAGTCGTGGGAGCACCTTCCCGATTTCCTGAACTGGGATTTGTGGTACCTGGATTTTGGTGGTGGCATTTACACTCTCCTGCAAGACTGTGAGTTTACCATCAATGAGTTTGTAGACTGGGAACGAGAGGTCCAGTATGATGCGACCTCGCCTATCCCGCTGAGGCACCACTGCAGCTGGTGAGATTTTGAGTTTCTTTGGACGCAGCCGCTGTAGTTCCTCCAAAGTGTACACCTTACAGAGCCCTGCTCGCTGTTGATAAGCAATGTCCTCACCAAATAATTCCCAAGACTCCTCCGTTTGTGCTGATGGATGCGGCCCCCTGGCCACTGCTTCTTCTATTACCTCCCACTCCCAGTCCGGCCCAAAATCCACTGCGATCCCTTGTTCCCACTGATGTAATGTGTCGGTAAATGGGTGTGGATCAGCGGTAGGTTGGGGCTGCATGAGAGATCTTGGCTTACCTTGAACTGTAGCTTCCCGCTGTTTGAGTGCGTTGATGGTGCGTTGGTTGAAGGGGCAAGGCATTCGCACATGGATGGATTGGACTGGTGGTCCCTTGGTGGGCATTGCGTTGAGAGACTTTGCCTCCTCCAGAAAATCCTCATAAGTTGACACCCTGCTATCGTCGTCATCCTCCACTGACATGGACATGTCATTGTGTGGCAGCGTCAATGCCGCTGTTGACGTTTCCTCTGACCACACCGTGGAGGCTTCCGTAGCCGCTGTGATTATGGATGAATGGCTGGATGGGAAATGCTTATCTGGAGATTTATTGAGTTTATTAACGTTCTTAGTTGGACTTGAATATCGAAGTTTCTTGTTAGATGTATGGATAGGAGATGCAGTAGGCTCAGAGTGGAGACGTTTTCTATTTATTTTAACCGTTGTCTGGCCTGGGCTGCATTTAATTGGAGACAAAGGACGTGATGTGCCCAAACCACCTGGCAGAGAATTTCCACTAAACGTCTCTTGCGACAGGATCGCATGTCACTTTCCTCCGCGCTCCTTCACCAATGCCTCAAAGCATTGTTCCATCTTGCCCACAATATCCGCCTGCTTCCCTTTATTGACATTGGCATGGCGGTGCATATATGTGCAGGCATCATGGCACTCTCCCAGGAGGTTGAAATTGAGGCAAGTTCCATTACTACCAACCCGCAGCTGCTTGTACGCCATGTTGCCTGCCGCCATGAGATGCACCGTGTCAGCATCCGGATACTTCTTCTTCATCTTCTCTGCCACATCTTTAAAGGCCGGTAGGAACTTGTCATTGACCAACTTGGCTCCTCGTTGGTCTGAGCCTGAGCCCTGCTGCCACTGTCCCTGCTGTCCTTGACCCGAACCTCCTGCCCCACGTCCGGCACCTCCACGAATGGCAGTATCATTCCTTAAGCCCTGGAGGCGTGGACGCTCTGCCTTCTTTCCTAGGAACTCCTCCACCGGGCAGTCATCATATTCCAGAAACCTACCGCCATCCCTCAGCGCTTCCAAGGAGTATCGGAGCGAAGATTTGGGCAACGGTCGTCCCCGTCTCCACACATTGCAATTTCGAAAGAACCGGCGGGCATCCTTATGCATTCGCCACAGGAGGTGAATACAATTCTCTGGAGTCATCCGCTTCAACACCCCCTGCTCATACAATTCCGCCCGGATCAAAATAATCATCAAGTAGTGGGGGCAGTTGCTTCCGACCAGACTCTCCAGTCCTGTCGTATAGTTGTTGAGGACCCTGACCATTTCGTATCCCGACCGTGGCACAAGATCATCATTTTTAGTGCGGTATTGGATAACATCCGCCATTGTATGAAATGTGGCCTCGTCATAAACTGCCGCCCTTTCATTCTCCTCTTGAATTCTCTCCTTGGACTTGTACAGGAATGCGAATGGCCCAAGGCCTCTGAAGCAGTTTGCATATGAAACTTCTCCGCCCTGGGAATACGCCAGATTTAGGACGTCCTTGGTCAGTGTTTTGGTCACATGGATGCGCATCATGAGTTGCTGGGTATCCTTAGAAAACTCTGCTTCCAAAAGGGCTCCCACCCAACGCTCTGTCCTACCTTCCACCTCAATATTTTTGTAGATCGGTTCCAACTCAAAGTTGTTCTCGTCGGGCTCCGATGCACATGCCTGCAAAAACATTCTCTCCCCTTCCGAGAACTTATTGGATTGGGCTGGTGCTCCCTGTGAGTTCAGCGCCTGTGCCTGCAGGGTTTGTGCTGCCGCCATAGCCGCCGTGAGCATTGCTTGGAAATCAGGCTGGGATGGAGCAGGTTGCTGCTGTGGTTGGGTCGGTTGGAGGGCCCCTCCTACGAGCCTAGATGCTGCCTGCCCATTGCCTCCCTCACTTGCAGCCATCCGCTCTCCCCACAAGTGATCCACCCACTTTGTCATCATGGAGTCCATTGACACTGTCGCCCACTGAAGTTGCACATTGTTCAACCCCTTGTAGCTTGTGTTGTAGTAATAGGAGGTGACCATGCACCAGACCACCAAATATTTCATCTTTGTGCGTTGCGCTGACGGGAGGGACATTACTAGAGCCTTGGCTCTCTCATACGCAACAAATGGTGAAGGCCCGTCCAGGAAAAAGACAGCCCATTCAAGTGGGATGGGTATCATGTCGAATGTTTCCACTGATTCCTTGTTTGGATTATTTGCAGCGACGGGTGGTAGAAGCTGGTCTTTGTTCTTCCCCGCATACTCCGCTTCGAAATCATTGCAGTTATGTACCGTATGCTTGTTCTTTCTCACAAGGGTTTCCGTTGGATTGGCTGGGGTGAATGCAAAGAGGGTGGGAGGGGCTCCTCTGAAACTCTCCCCCACGAATGCCACATTAAAGTTTTGATAGCGTGACTTCCGCACGGTACACTTTCGAAGGCCATGAATCACCCAGACTACTGGCTGGTCGTTGAATACCCCCAGGAATGCCTCCGTCTCCACTGGGCTAAGATGGTACTGCATCATATCATGGGGGTCACTGGTCTTCCAATCCTTCAGCACTTCGTCCGCATCATTTGCCATCTCCCCCACCGTCCTGTCTTTTGTGATTGCTAGGAACTCCGCGGTGACTGCCCCTTCATCTGCCTCAAATGGGAGAGCTATGCCATGAGCTACCCTCACCTGCCTCGTTGACCTCGTCCCGGTGGTTCCACTCTTTCCCCCACTTAGGCGGCGTTGCTTTTGAGTGGCCGTTGGAGCTGGTGGGCTCTTGGTGGTGAGTCTAGGGGATGTCCTCTTCTTTCCCGAGGTACCTCCCCCAGTTCCCCCACCCTTCTTTGTTCCCTTGCTGCCACGGCTGCTCTCTGCCGACGCCTTACTTGCTCCACTAGCGCTACTCTTCCCACTCTTTGCGCTGCTGGCCACTGACAGGTCGGCTGAGTCAATGGAGCCATCGTCCCCGTGCCCTGCCGATTCCTGGTCCTCTGCGTCTCCGCCGCCAGCTGGGGTCTCCTTCACCTCCACTCCATCGTCGTCGTCGACATCTGGGGGGATGCTTGCCATCATGGCATTAAACTCGTCGATCCCTCCTCCGGCTCGTAGCCTCGCTGCCGCCAACGCTGCCAGAATGGCCCTCCTTGATGTTCTCTTACTAAGTGGTGTCTCCGTCTCCTCCAGGCCGTCGGTGATCCCCCGACGGTTGTCCCCATCATGCCCCCCGATCCCTTCGTCATCGGACGCACTGTCGTGGAGCACGGGATTGGGTGATGGCATGTTGGACATGTCCGCTGCTATTTTTGCTGGTTCAGTGATCACCAGTTTGCTTCACTCAAAAAGTGAGCCATGACCCTTTGGCAGCGCCAGCCTCCTCCTGCTATGTACATGTGTACTGAGTCCTACGGGGCTTGTACTTGCCAGAGCCAAGAAAATAATTTTGAGTGGCGTCTGCTGTCACCCGCACGCGACGAGTTACTATGGTGTTGAGTGGAATAGGTTACATGGGTATTGTACATTACTTTTTTCTTTATTAGTTGACTGTTGCTTAGACCCTCCATCTGAGGGCAGGGCAGAGTCTAAGCCTAAGCTATGATCTGGATATTGATATTGATGTGTAATTTGAAACGAATAAACACCTTCATGTCCGAACACATTGTGTGCTACCCCATGATTAACTGCTGCATGAGGAACTGTCTCTATACAAGAAAGGTACTAAAATGAGTGCTTCACAAACACAATTATTTGCATTGCGTTATTCAAAAAAACACTTCGGATGTTAATAAATCAAAATTAGGCAGCAGGTAGAACTGTCTTTTCCCATTTTGAATTTTCTTAGTGTTTCTTTTGGTGACACGAAGGCATTGGTCATATCAAAACATGTCATAATTTTAATTCAAAATAATAGATCATTAAAGAATGGTTTCTCGTCACTAATATTAGACAACAAGGGTAGAGAATCACATTTTTCCATAATCAATTTGAAACTCTATTCACACAAAGAGTTTGATTCTCTAAAATTTATTTGAGTCAGCAGAGGAGTCTGTCAATTGCTAGAGTTGAAGTAACTCTACCAGCCAATGGTGGCAATGTAAAATGAAATTGTTGCCGACTACAAAAAAGGAATGAACAACAACATATGACAACAGCAGTTATGGAAACGTTGTGAGATATTCCATTGAGATGTTTCTCACAGAAGCCTCCGTCTCAATGTTTGAGCATTTTACCGTGTTTATCTTGGCCAATAAGCCTACACCATGATGTTCACACCAATCCCTGCCGAATAGCATAAAATATGTCCAAGACTAAAGTCAAGTCATCTGTTCCAACCTCAAGTATCGTTTTGATAAAGTCATACAAGAAAAACTGCAGACCTATCACGAAGAAGAAAAAGACAGCACGAGCTGGGAAGCCAGAGTATAAATTCAGTATTCCACCATCAGCAGAAATAAGTTCTTTTATGATTCCTCTCCAGTCTTTGCTAGGGCCTTCCTGCCTGGAGGAGGCCGAAGTCAGAGTAAGTATTAGGTCAGCAGGGTGACTAATGAAAGCTCCGGCAATTCCTGTCCAAGAAAGTGAACGAAAAATATGGAAATGGTGTAAGGTAATCCAAATAAATTGTTGTTTTACAAGAGCAACATGCCTCACCTGCAAGCGCCCCCGAAAATGCTGACAATAACAATCCAAGGGTCCCAACGCCAACTTGGACCTGATTTCCTTCTCCAAGCAAATTTGAATTATTTATTATGTCGGATATAGCACCAGCTGCTAAATCAAAGACCAGGAATTTGGTGACAGCAAAGGGTAATTCTCGCGAAACAATTGGATTGAAAGACGACCACAAAGGTTTGATATCCTCAAGTTGTAAGCCTGGGAGAAAAGATTTTGTTGGTAAAATTGACAATGATGATGCAGGCGTGGTAACTACAACTGAGTTTGCTGGTATGGACCCTTTCCCTTGAGATTTTGATCGTTTTTCTTCCTGAGAAGTATTGAAGTCAAAACGAATTAAACTAAGTTGACGGCCTAATAGGATTCAGTTATGGTAGGGGAAAATGAGAGAAATCGTAGACTCACCAAAAAGTCTTCAAATACAGTCTTCACTCCTAGAGCTTCTACTGAGCTCATGCTCCTAACTCGAAGTATCTCGAAAGGCTTCGATTTTTGATGACAACAAGAAATATTATTGCTTTCGAGAAAATGAAGTCGACACATGATGTAAAGACGCATATTTCTTACCGCTCCTGCTGCACATGTCACTAGAGTTGCAATAGCCGCAGCGGCTAAAAGGACAAACTCATTGGGAGAATCGGTCCCGGTTGCCTCATTGAAAAAGACAGCACTGAACGAGCGTCTAAAAAGTTCAGTCGCACCAAATCCGAATAGACCAAAAACGATGGAGGTCAAAAATGTAATGTCAGCACTCTGGAAAAGGGAGAGAGGTCCTCGAACCTCAATTAAACTTTGAATAACAGGAACAGTTCCTATCGTAGATTTTGGTTTGGCTGATGGCTCTATGTTTTGTGGTGTCCTCCTCTGTTTTTGATTTTTTGATGCGTTGGCATTTTCTGCAGTGCTATCCTTCAACTCTTTTGCTTCGCTCTTACTCTTTGCTAGTTCAATTATTTCTTTGTCGTTTCCCAATTGGATTTTCGTCTTCACTAGTTCCAACGGGTTTAGACCAGTGCGAACTAGGCATGTTTTTGCAAGCAACAAGTAAGAGTACGAACAACAAAAAGGGAAGCGTCATTTTGAAAAAGAAATCAAAACCGACCTAAAACTGTACAAATTGCACCACTCAGGGCTAAGCGGTAGTACTGATTTGCGCTTAGTGTTACTGCATTTTTCGTGACGGGCGTTTTCCCTATACCACCGAACAAAGGGTCAAACGAGCGATAATACGAAGATGGTAGAGCCACTTCCGATGCTGCTGTTGTTGGGAGTGACGGTATGACATAATAGCCATTTTCAATAACGTATGTGCTGTTACCAGGGAGAAATTTTGAAAATTGTGGTCGTATGTAAGACGGAAGCAATGAAACTGGGTTTCTTTGAATGGATTCAAAAATACCATCTCCGATATCAACTGCAGCCTGTCCCCTTCGCACAGCACTTGTATCGACGGTTATCCCGCTTGAACCACTTTTCATCATCGAAACTGTTGCAGCAATTAGCTGGTTTTCATCCTCGTCTGTATTCCTTCCGCGAATTGTTGGTGTGACGAACCAGTCTGGATCAACGCGAGGTAGATTTAATGATACCTCGGGTGGCTCATCAAAGAGATATCCACTGCCTCCATCAAGAACTTTAACATTTGAACACGACAAATTTTGGTGAGAGATCAAAAAATAAATCCCACACTTCACCAGCTTCACTGATTATATTATGAAGTCAAGACTTACTCTCAACTCCAACAACTTTATACTCCAATTCTGCAACTGCCTTTGCAGGCCTTACTTTCCCTTGTGGGTTGTTTTTCTGGAATGATTTTCTTTCCTTGATTTCCACCGTTGGAATCGTCGATTCTAGTCCCTGGCCACCGTACCCATACCCAGGAGACAGCACAATGATCTCCGACACACTCCCTTTGCGATCTATTATCGCACAAGCTTCACAACGCCGTGCAACACCCTTGGGTTTGATCACTACATCCGGCGCCACAACATAGCCTTCTCCTCCGTCTGTGACATTTATTCTGAGTATTCGGGTTGTCGGTTTCATGATGGCCCTGATTTTGGCTGGCTTATAATCATCTCCCAGTGGAGCTGGAGTATCTATTTTGATAACCTGCGCATCATCTTTTGAAAACCCACCTCCCTGTCGACTGGAAAGGCGGAAATAATCCCTTGCTGTTGATTTGTCATCCTCGTCATCATCGGATAGATCAACTAGTTCAACAGCAGCAATAGTTCCATTGTCAATCTCACCTAGCAATCCTCGAATTTCTGTTACAGGTTGCAATTCAGGGGACGAAATCAATGAAAATAAAATGGCCAATTGTTGCTTCTCCTCAATAGATGTATATCGCGCTCTTAATAAAGAGAAGAGGTTCAAAATCCCCTGTTTTGCAGCTTTCTTTGCAGCCTTCTCTAGCTCCTTTTGTTTAGCCGTTCGTTTTGCGGGAGATAATGGTGTAGGAGTGCTGCCACGCCCATTATTTCTACTTCCAAAAAGAGAACTCCATATGGAATTATCCTCAGATTCTCTCGCAGACTTTGCGGGTGCTGCAGCTGTTAAGCCAGCTTTTGCTGCAGCTACTGATGCATAAGAACCATACGGACCCAAAAAGTAGTCTAGGTGAAGTGTTGGTAGCCATTCATTTTTCATTGTTTCGCCATGCAAATTTAAGAAAACGCTTGTTGGGAATAAAAATTAAAAAGGATTAATCAAGTCAACTCACCTGCAAGGCCTATCTCAACACTCTCAGCAAACTCAGCAAACCGCTCCGCTTGAACATCAGCTGTGGGGTTACCACTTTTTCCATCGGGAGTTGACTCATCAGAATCTTTCAGCTTTGTACTTTTCTTTTGAATGGTAGAGTGTTTGAGTCATTTTAAGGGATTGTGCAATAATTATTTATGAGAACATTGAAAAAAACATCGTTGACAAAAAATGAGAAAGCAAAGGATTGATCCAATCAAACAACATTGCACTAAACTAACCTTCCACCAAGCACTTGCAGCAGGATCAAACACCAACAAAAACCGTGCCAAGTAAGTAACAAACCTTGTCTCATAAACATTTTGAATCAACCCCGTACTTTTTGAAAGTAAATTCCCCTTTTTGCCCTTTTTCTCCATGGGTTTGAGAGGTATGCCACGGGCAGCTTCGGATCCTCCTTTTTTAATCATTTCATTTTTTGGAGTGAACAGTAACCCTGAAGCATCTATTTCTGAGGCAGATGTTGATGAGGAAGTGAGTACTGCTGTGGATGTGAGAGATAGGGCAAGTAGATTGAAAAGAGTTGTGCGACGATCAATTTCTAGGGAAGTGGATAGCATTTTTTTTGTTGGTATCGTATTTTTTGTTGAGGGAAGACTATTATGAAGTTGAGACATTTCTTCTTCGTGATTTTCCGGGTTCTCATAACACTCTCCATCGTGTGCTGCTTTTAAGACTCTAGCTTTTCGTTGATGGAGAAATGATACACCAAAAAGGGTGGGACAACTAGAATGTCTCTCATTGTCAGAACAACTTCTAAATTGACTTTGCAACGCCAGAAAAGATTTGGAAGAAGAGCATTGTTTGAAATTCCTCCCGGATCCAGGCGATGGAGAAACATTGGGCAAGACCCTTCGACTTTGGATAGAAGGGTTCACAGATAATGCTTGGACATTGTAGTCTACAACCCATAAAAGTTGGGCTATTGACATTGATATTGAAATTAAAGCTTTCATTTTGCCTGTTTGTTGAATATTGACACCGTTCCAAAACGTCGATTTGTGCAAGGAGCATTTGTCAAACTCTGTGATGTTGTTGATGACCTTCTACTCTTTGGTTGACTCCTTATCCTTGAAAACACAATAATTTGGGATTCTCATTTCCTTATTATTTTCTGATGACTATTCTGTGGTGTACCTTGCTTGCCAGAGCGGGACAATAGTTTCATGGCAAATGCGGAGCTCAATTCCAGTAAGTTGGTAGATATTATTTAGCTTCCCACACCCCACACAATGCCCAATGCCAACCCGTCACTCTTTTTGTGCTTTGTGCGTCATCGTTCCTTCATTTTTGTCACTCAGCATGTCCTCAATCAGGTAAGTAGGTAAATAAATAAGACAGTTCAGGGCCAATAGAGCAGGTTTTGAGCCTAATTTTGTCCGTAA
>JALLOT010002805.1:0-12141 GCA_036939595.1 Thalassiosira livingstoniorum | reverse complement strand
CCTGACGGACAAAATGAGGCTCAAAATCTGCTCAATTGGCCCTGAACTGTCTTATGTATGTATTCAATTCTTACTTCGCCAAAAAACCTTTCCAATGATGTATGATATGGTAGGGTACCATACTGTACCCTAGGGGTGTCTCCATCCATGGTTTTACTGCCTAAAAAGCAGGTAAAAAGGCACCACTGCCAAGGTGGTTACAAAATCTTACGGAGCAGAAAGGGGGCATCGCTGCTGCCACTTCCAACCCAATAGATATCAAGTGCTGACTGCATCCAACATACCATGTGCTTGGGCCATGGTAAGGAAATGGTGCTTACTCACAGCAATTGGCAATTGCATTGTACGCGGCTAATAATGGTCCGATTGCAGTCGTTAAGGGTGCATGTCCAATAGAGAGCCAATAAGGTCAATGGCTATGTGCTGCAATCTTATCAGCTTGGTCATTAAGGTGATTGTTTTTGAGATGGCTTCTGCCATGGTGGAGAGGTCCATTGGTCAATACCATGGCGGGGGAGCCATCAGACGTCATCCATAGAACCAGCAACAGGAGCTGGTACTAAAGATCATCAATTTTTTGTGAACAAAAAATCACCATTAGTCAAATGTTTGTTATACAGAAGGAGTCAATTCTTATTTTCGCCGATTGTCAGACTGACTCCTGACTGACTCTGATCATTTTATGATATTGGCATGCCTGGAAATAAGGCATCAGCTTAGTTTTATATTGCCTACTTTTCAATTGCCCCATGAAAATATTGTGTCACATTGTGATAGAAAGTGATTCTCATTCTGTTCTCATGGTTCTCATATTTTTTGCTGTATCATGGTGTAAGGTAATAGTTTTATACTACTATTTAATATGCATTTAGTAGTACTTATGTATGGTGGGTACATACGCATGGTACCTTAGCATTTTTTGTAGCAAGTACTTACTATTATGGTACTGTGCATGGTATGGTACATACTATTATTATTATTTACACCGCGATGCCATCCTATGCCATCCTACTATGCCATCCTATGCCTTCAACGAAGCATCCATGATCCGTCAGGATCCGTCCATGATCCAGTGAGCGATGCCATGTGCCAGCATGTGCCATGCCGTGAATAGTGTAAGGTAGAGTGTATTTTATTGTGTGTATTGTGAGGATCAACCTACGTCGGCCATGGCATGAAGTGTACAAAATATCAAATAATATCCAACCCACTGGTCAGTTGTAAAGTCCTAAAGTCTTTCATTATTATATATCGTCAATATCAGTCTGCTTTTTCCGCTTTCCTCAAGAAGGAATCAAATTTTCCTCCACCACAAACAATTGTTCAAAACAAATAGCATCAACCTGCAACCTGCATCAACCGCCATCAACCACCATCAACCATCATCAACCGCCATCAACCATGCGACTGCTTAAGATAGCACTGTCATCTTATCTATTTTCTTTCCTCCTTGACAAGGCTCAATCCTGCGCCACTTCCACAGGATCATGCGGTCCCAATAGTCCTTGCACCGACCCCAATCATTGTTGCTCTCAATGGGGGTATTGTGGCACAGACGAAGCGTACTGCGGAGCCTGCTGCCAAAACGGAGCATGCTGGGATAATCCACCCTCTCCTACACCCCCTACACCCACACCACCCTCTCCTACACCACCAACACCACCCACCAACAACCCACCCACCAACAACCCACCCTACGACGCCACCCACGGCGAAGACTCCCGCCTCATCGCCTACATGGGCAACTGGCAAACCTGCCCGACCGACGCACAAGTGGCTTCCTACTCCCACATCGTGATTGCCTTTTCGGTATCCTACACGTGGTCGCAGGCGAAGAACAATTGCGACCAGCAGTGTGGCGTGGATGCGGCGGTGCCTACGTGCGAGAATCAAGTGAGGTTGGATTTGATTGAGAAATGGAGGGGTTTGGGGAAGAAGGTTATTTTGAGTTTTGGTGGGGTGAGTTTGTACGATAGGAGTTCCGGGGAAGGAAATTAAAGTTCTTTATTAGGATTCTAGAATTTCATCGCATTCTCATCTCTTTTATGCTTTGGCCAATCTTCCTTTTTTTTCATTAGGCTGGTATGGGAGGAAGTTGGCACGGTAAGTTTCATTTTGTGGAATTATTACTTTGCATTTGCAGTGGATGTTCAGAAAAAAAAACAAAATTCATTCACATTAATTGCTCCCTTTGCATAAAATATTTCCCACAGGTGATAATAATAATTGTTGGGATTTCTGCTTCGGGAAAGAAGACGCTCTCTCCGATTCGCTTGTCAGCATAATTGATTCTCAAGGGCTGGATGGAATAGACATCGATTACGAATACTGTTATGACACTGCTGGCAGCCAATCTGGCCGATGTGGCCAAAGATCCAACCGCTACACTGACTTAAAAGCTCAAACATTTTTAAACACACTCACGTCCAGTCTGCGAAACAAATTGGATTCCCTTCAAGCGACTAATGGGTACAATCGTGGCAGGTACGAAGTCACACATGCCCCAATGGATATAGACTTGCTTCCGGGATCGAAATACTTGGACATTTTGAGACAGAGGAAGGATGATCTTGATTTTATCATGCCTCAGTTTTACAACGGTGTGACGAGGCCTGGGATTGATGGTGTTGATGGAACTGGGAGTGGAAGTGTCAGTGCCGCATCTATGGTTGATTCTTTGTCCAGTGGTGGTTTATTTGACGGAGAGCCACATAAGGTCAGACTCAATGTTTGTATATTATTTTGTGCGCTTGGTTACACATTAATCTGACGAACAAAGTCGCCATTCTTTTCGTGATCATGCCACGAAGGTGGTCTTTGGTTTTTGCATATCAGATTGTTCAGGGACGGGATCCAACGTCAACGCCAATCAAGCAGTTCAAGTCATGTCCGATCTCAAGAGCCAATTCGCCTGCAATGGCGGAGCCTTCTTTTGGGTAGCATTGCATGATACTGGAGGAGCATGGTCTAGCGCCGTCGGGGCCGAGGTTCGAACAACTGCCGGGTGTTCTAGTAGCCAAGGTACAACCACATCAACCACATCCACATCGACTACATCATCTACGTCGGCAGTCTCTTCGACTACCACCACAACTGGGAGCACCACTACATCTGCACCCTGCTCTCTCTTCACCAAGGCCATGTTCGACTCCCTCGCGCCCTCCCCCAACGCCCCCTACACCTACAACGGCCTGTGCACCGCCATAACCAACTGGAATGCCGATCCCAACAATTCCGCCAACCAGATCTTCATGGGAGGTACCGACGACTTGCGCAAAGCCGAACTAGCTGCATTCATCGGACATACGCTCCACGAATCAGGAAGCTACGCCGCTCCCCGAGAATATCGCTTTTGCCGCAATACCGCCGAAGAACCTGAGGGAACTTTGTATTGCAAACCGGACACCATGCCCATCCATTCCAATGATGACTATTGCAGTTTGGAGCACAATCCTTCGGGCGGAACGGCAGGTTGGCAATATGGATGTAATTGCATCAGTCCAGAGTCGGGCGTGACAATTTCGGCAGGGAGTGACTACGTCTTGTCGAATAAATTATTTTTTGGAAGAGGAGCAATTCAGTTGTCGTGGAATTATAATTACTATTCTGCTAGGTAAGTGAGAGGAAGGAGGGAAAGTGAAATAGCTCGCGCTTTTGTCAACCATTTTCTCATCCAACTTGCTTGGCATTCACATTCACTTTAGTATTGCATTGACTGGGTCAGCCGACACCTTCTGCAACGAGCCAGATCTAGTTGCCACCCAAGAAGTCTACGCGTGGGGCACTGCCATCTGGTTCTGGATGACGAGCCAAAACTGGGCCGTTTCTCCGTACAAGACGAGTCACGAATTAGTCGTTGACGATGGAGACTTTGGTGGATCCTTAAGTGCCATCAACGGGGGAATTGAGTGCCAAAATGGAAACTACGCCCCCACCACTGCAAGGTTAAATCATTACTGTAATGTCGCCCTGAAGCTGGAGACAGATCTCCTTGAATTTGGAGGCTGCACTGGTCTTCAAGGAAAGTTTGATGCTTGTGTGGGAGATAATTCTTGCCCTGCCTGCGTGGCGATCACTTCCGGTACCAGTACTACAACGGTGGCTGCAACTACAACAACCTCAACAACGACTACGACAACGACTGTGCCAGTCACTACAACAAGCACAACTACAACGGAGCCTGCAACAACAACTTCAACCACTATAAACACAGGAGCCACTGTCACAACAACTCCAGAAGCTACAACAACAACGACAACTGGTCCAGGTAAGGCCTTTCATATTTCACATTTATCTTTTTGTCAAAAGCAAATGCTCATGACCATAGTTTATTCTCGGACCTTTTCTTGTTCTTTTCAAACGAATCAACGCAGATACAACCACGACGACAACTTCTTCATCTGCGCCCAATCTTGTTGTCGATCAACAGAATCGCTGTGGAAGTTCTGAGTTGGATGCACGAGAACGTAAGTGTTTTGTTTTTGTTTTCTTATTAGCTATTTTTTCACTGCACCTAAACATTTTGGCTCAACTTTTTGTAAACTTTGTAGATTGTGGACAAACATGTACCCATTCTGGCGAGTGCCCGTCTGGTCAATTTTGTTGGGGCGTCTATCCCAACTATTGGTAAGTTTGTGATTGCTTGTTTTCTAAGCCGCAATGATTTCGATTTTACTAATTTTAACTTTTTGATCTCATTCAATACACATAGCGGCTCAATTCCAAAGAGAACTTACAGCAACCCAAAGCAAAGCAGCATCTGGTCTCGATGTGGTACTAACGAGATTGAAGCCAGAACATTCTGTGGAGACCCATGGTTAGTTTTTATGTTTCAAAGAAAACTATTGTTATCTTGAGAGTTTCTTTTTACTAACAACTAATGGCACGCCGTACTCGCAGCGATTGGCAATCCCCGTGCACTGGCGGGTTATCATGCATTAGCGTGAATTCCAACTACTGCGGCAGTGTTTATACAGAAGAGCAAAGCTCCACTACAAGCACCACTGCTGCAAGTACAACACCAACAACAGAAACTACTACAACTACGGAGGCAACGACTACCACAGATGCAACAACAACAACGAGCACTACTACAACCGAAGAGCCTACAACCACAACCACAACCACGTCTACAGCAGCGACTACAACCCCAGAGCCGACAACAACGACAGAGGCAACAACTACAACGAGTACTACTACAACCGAAGAGCCCACAACAACTACCACAACCACCACGACGACTACAGCGGCGTCTACAACTCCAGAGCCGACAACAACAACAGAGGCAACAACAACAACAACGAGCACTACTACAACCGAAGAACCCACAACAACAACCACTACGTCGACCACTACTGTGACTAGCACCCCAGAACCCACGACCACAACAACAGAGGCTTCAACAACTACATCTACAACTCCCGAACCAACGACAACCACTACAACGACTACTTCAACTACAACTCCTGAATTAACAACAACGACATCAGCAACAACAACAGAAGCGACAACTACAACCACAACCACGTCTACAACTCCTGAGCCGACGACTACAACAACTACAACAGTGCCAGCAACAACATCAACAACAGTTACTACAACGACAGTCCCAGGTGAGACTCTTTCCGATTGCTGACTAAAATTTTGAACAAGGGAAATCTTTCTATGATTATGATTCTACCCTCGATCTAATTCTTTTTCTATTTGACGAAACAATGCAGCAACAACCACAACAACATCTGCTCCCAAACTTGTTATTGACCGACAAAACCGTTGTGGAACTTCCGAGTTGCATGCACGAGAAAGTAAGAGTCTGTTTTCCTATTGACCATTGCATCTCAATTTCGATGCTACTCATTTTTCTCATCTTTTTGGTACATTCTTTGTATTTCTTCATAGCTTGTGGACAAACATGTGCCCACTCTGGCGAATGCCAGTCGGGGGAGTTATGTTGGGGAGTCTATCCTAACTATTGGTACGTTGTGATTGTTCGTGATCTGGATTGCACTGATTTGCAAAATAGCATCACTAATTCCTCCGTGTCTTGCGATACATGCAGTGGATCCATTCCAAAGAGGACTTACACCAACCCAAAGCAAAGCACCATCTGGAATCGTTGTGGGACAGGAGAGATTGAAGCCAGAACTTTCTGTGGCGAGGTTGGTTTATCATTGCTACGAAAGTGTGCTTTTCAAAGTTTCTGTTACTAAATTCTTAATTCTTTTTGCATTCACAAACAGCCTTGCACTTGGCAGTGCCCGGACGGATTATCTTGCATTAGTGTGAACTCCAACTACTGTGGCAGTGAGTATACCGAGGAAGAAAGCTCCACCACAAGCACCACTGCCGCAAGTACAACGACTTCAACAAGCACAACAACAGATGAGACCACAACTTCCGAGCCGACGACCACCACAGCGACAACAACTGAAGAACCCACTACAACAACAACAGCAGCAGCAGCAACAACAACAGAAGTGACTACTACAACTTCAACAGCAACCACATCTACAACTCCTGAGCCAACAACGACGACAAGTACCACAGTGCCAGTAACAACAACATCAACAACAACTGTAACTACAACTCCAGAAACAACAACAACAACTGTTCCAGGTGAGACTCTTCGTGTGTAACGATTAGTTTTTGACGAAGGAAAATTTTGATCTTATCCACGATTTCATTTCTCTATCTTTCTGAATGAAATTTTCCAGTGACTACCACCACCACAACGACTACTTCATCTGCTACCAATCTTGTTATAGATCGACAAAACCGTTGTGGAACTTCCGAGTTGGATGCTAGAGAAAGTAAGTAATAGCATCCATACTTTATATTGAACACGCCACCCTAGTTTGTACTTCTTTCTCAAAATTGTGGTGCCGCAAATTGAATATTTTAGATTGCAGAGAAACATGTGCTCACTCTGGCGAATGTCCAGCCGGTCAATATTGTTGGGGAGTCTATCCCAACTATTGGTACGTTTTTATTGTTTGGTGTCGGTGGCACTAGTTTCAAAACTGAATACTAACTTCTTGATATCTTGCAATGCTCTCAGTGGCTCCATTCCGAAGAGGACTTACATCAACCCAAAGCAAAGCAACATCTGGGCCCGATGTGGTACTAGCGAGATTGAAGCTAGAACCTTCTGCGGAGAGGTTAGTGTATCTCGATATCTTTGAAGTGTATTTTTCAAAGGTTTATTACTGACTTTTCGGTATTCATAACTTAAAACCCACACAGCCTTGTACGTGGCAGTGCCCTGACGGATTATCTTGTATTGGATTGAATTCCAACTACTGTGGAAGTGATTACACAGAGGAAAATTAACTTACATGAAAGGATTTGCGGACCATGAAGGCTTGCGGACAATATTGAGATTCTATCCCAGAAAACTGCACGAGCATGTCTTCTTTTACACTTGAAGACATTACAATACTTACTCTTTTCTTGTTATTGAATTTTAGTTTTCATTCTTGCATTTTTAATTATGTAGGCGAATTGTATTCCTATTTTCATTTTTAGCTAAAGTAAAATCTTTTAGAAAGGGACCATGAAACACAACCCATGACCCAGAAATGTTCAATTTGCAAATCCATGCCTGACTTATTGCACTTATATTCAAAGAACACGCCTGATCATTTTTCGATTATTTTTTGTATCCTTTCATGGTTATTCTCAAATACCACACTACCTGAGCAAAACAGTGATCGAATGTCAAACTTGCTTTTAAAGTGCTTGTTGAATTAATTTGTAAAAATTCTCAACAAAAGAATAAAATATCTTACAAACTAAATAAGTTGCCTCTTGAAATGTATCCAAGTGAAATGGAAAGAGATCAGAGCGGAAAATGTTATGCCAACTTGGATGATACAAGTTTGACAATAAAACAAATATTCATTTTGAATCAAATTTGACTCTTTTGTAAAATGTAAATTTAGTGAAAGAGTCCATTTATTTCTAACAAAAATTTTCATTTGCTTATCTGGATATTCTTATCTAAAAGAAAAGTTTCCAACAAGCAATTTAGAGGATTCATAAATAAAATACAGGTCAACAATGATGAAGAAAATCTGAAATATGTCTATATTTCTATTTTTAACAGTTTTTATTGGATCTGGTTTTTTGTTTAAAGCAATCTCAATTTATGAAAGGAAAATGATAAAAGAATACCATGTGTTTTAAGTTATGTTTGGTGGTTTGCAAACCTTGATAGATGTTGCCATTTTATTTTTTCAAAGGAAAAATCTTACAGCAAGGAGATATGAAAGTTAGACAAATAGCTGGTTACAAATTTATTAACTGACTCCACTAAAATTGGGCACAAAAACTAATTACACCACAATGTGCTCAAATAAAGTACAGACTACAAACAAAGTATATTTGCAAAAGCGTATGACACTTGCATTTTGACATTGTTCCAAAATTTTCCTTAACCAAAATAAGTGTTGTCCAGTATCTGTGCTTAGGATGTCAGCTGCAAATCTGGTTTGTCATGGAGACGCCTATTTTTCCATCAGAACCTCTGGTAGATATGATTTCCTGTTTTAGTTTCAACCCTACTACCAAACAAGCCCAGCTTGCGACAAGTCAAGAAGTCACCTAATAGTAGAAACTCTTGTATGTAAGTGACATAACTAACAAATTACAGTTCATATAAAGAATTTAGAAATCTCACTTTTTATCAGAATGTAAAATCATGATTTTATTTCAAAACTAAAGAACAGAGAAGAATAAAGTATCTCTGGTATTTTCTGATTTGTAGTAGTTTTTCCAAAATGGGAACTGTAGCAAATGGGACTATCTCCACACCCCCTCTCAAAATATCCACATATTGCAACAGCCAACTGCTATATGGATGTTTTGCTAAAAGAAAAGAAAATTCATAATATGAAATGAGACCTGAAAATACAAACAGAAGTAGTGGGCAGGCAAAAAGTAAATATTCCACCCTCTGAAAATGTATTTCATTCTCCCTCTCAAAAGCATGATTGTGTTTTCTCTATCTGAACCTTACAAAGCATATTCTTCTCATCATATAATCTGAAATTGATTGTGTTTCTCCCTCTGAAACCATAATGTTGTGTCAAGGAATGTAGGAAAGGACATAAAGTATTGCATTTCATCAATATTTGTGATTGGACCAAGAAAATAAAATTAATTCCAATCAGTACTTTCTCATCATGTCCATTAGACTATTAGAATAATCACCATCCTATGTACAGTGCTCCATGTCAAAGGAGCACTTACTTGCACAACCCTTGTTGATAGAGACAAATGAGGAATAGATAAGACAGACAAAAATTCAGCAGATGATGAATGTGTACTTTTTGATTACACATTAAAACCATTTTCATCTGAGGCAGAAAGCTCATCAAGAGGGAATGAAACATTACTAGCAGCAAAATATGTTTGGTGGTGTTCATCCTGACCAACATCATCAAATACATTGGCTCCAAGACCATCATCATCCATGAGCACATTTTTGTTGTCACAGATGGAAAAATTGTCAATAGCACCAGCAAACCATTTCATATTGGAGGATCCAGAACAAATAAGAAAAGTTAAATAAAAAACCACGCCAAAACTTTAAATGCAAAAATCATTTAAAAATTCCTAGTTCTTTCGTCAATGCTAGATATTCACCATTTTTTGATTCATTACTGGATTTCTACCTCAAATATAATTGGTACAAAATTATACTTACAAAATCTTTGTATTAATTCAATAATCAATTAGTGCGGATGGTTCTTCATTAAAGTAATATTGTTAATGTATTTGTTTTAATTACTTTATTATACTACAATACTGTACATGATAACATTTGTTGTATACGTATAACCGTACGTACTCAATTTTCCATGTTGGAATCATTATTATTGGAATAGCACTCAATCGTGTTAAATGACATAATATTATGATGTAGGTAGGTTCATCATTGTTTTGGATAGAAAAAATTATGGATAAATAAGAAAAAAGTATCGAGAAGATATTACCATTTGATCTACTAAAATTATCTGTATAATGATAACACAAAAAATTTAAAAATTCAAATTATTTCATTTTTTGTGGAATTGAACTAGTGACCTCTGTAATGAAGTCTCTGGGCTCTACCACATAACCTTGGGTTACTTAGTCTCACCCTTCGAAATTAAATTTTATATACAAATATATTTTTTCTCTAAAATGATGTCTTAATTTCTATGTAAAACTTCAAAAATATTCTTATTTTGATCAAGAAGGTGCTGTTTTCTATCTGAAAACTTGAAGCTTAAAAAAAATGTCTAAAAATTATTTTGGGGATGAAAATCATCAGTCAAAGATTCTGAAACCTACCTTTAATAGCAAAAACTTATCATTTTTTCCATTCTTACGTATTTAATATTATTGTACCAGGTATTGTACATATTTATTATTTATGTCCAAATATGTGCTGTATTCTATTTGAAAATTAAAAAACAAATGTACAACTTACTTATTTCCAACGTAAGTTTTAAATCAAGCCGTGTCAAAGTTATTACAGTACATATATTACTGCCCAACCTAGAGAGCAAAAACACATAACTTGCTGGAAAAATTGAATAATTTGTTATGTAGGAATTAGTACATAAAAAGCTTTGATCTTCCAGAATAAAAAAATATTATTAGATTTATGAGTACTGGCATGGGTTTTCATTTAACTTGTCTTACTTACATTAGCATCAGTTAGCTTGCATCTGATAGAAATTTTTGATGCCAAATCTATTGATCAATAAACATCAATGGCTGTTGCTTTGGTTGGTGTCATGGCCAACTTTGTCAACACTAATTTTACCAGTAATAATTTGATCCTATTATTAAATTGGTATTGATATTGATTAACTTCTTCTTAATTCAAATCAAATTAGATCATGCATTGTTATTTGATGGATTTTGTACTAACATTGCATGGCACCATGACAGCATCATCAAACCAACATGAACTGTCTGCAACTGCCTGCCACAGCAACCATAATGATGAGTGAGTGCAATATTGTAACAACTGCAATGTTCATGCTAAAAATGTTTGCAGTTGGAACTGTTGCGTTCCAAATCTTGCACCCATGATATCAGGAGGCTCCTGCCCAACACATTTAATATACTTAGTACGGTGCCGCTCAAACTGGAGCACTCTTTTATCCTTTAATATACAGGTGCTTAAGAGTGGCATTTATTGAATACCTTATGTCAGTCAATGAGTTACCTTGATGGAATGATTGATAGTGCTGATATATAGTGGCACAATGACAGATCAGTGACAGAAAAGGCCAATTTTTGGAGGGAGGAGGTCAAACTTTTTTCAAAGCATGGTTGAGAGAGTTTTTTGAAAACAGCAGGTGGACAAAGCTTGCTCACTTCAAAGTTCTGCACAGTAAGTACCCCTCCTAGGACATTTTTCTTGTATTCCAAAGTGCTCATTAGGCAGAAATAGGCATTTTGTGGAATACAAGAAAAATATTCATGGGCGACTACAAGGGTAAAATTACTTTTCCCAGTTAAGTTCACTTTTTACAGTTATTGGTTGTTTCTGTAGAAACTTGGTACATTTTAACAGGAGAATATGTCTGAATTGACTCATTTTTAAAGTGAGTCAATTTGTGTAGCAATCCAGTAGTCCAAGTTTTTTGGGATACAAGCAAATTTTATGTATCTCATTTTTTTGTGAGTGTTTTGGGACTTTTAAAGAATCAAAAGAATTTACATGAAATTTGCACAGGCTGTTTCATGCTAAGAAATTGCTTTTGAGATTTGATTGGCTCTGAGTAGAAGACGTAGTATCAAACAAATAAAAAATACTTATTTCTTACGTCAGGTAGATAAGCATACTATATTACCAGGATCCATTTACCAAAAATTGGTATTAATTCAAATGCAGTCTTTATGTATGTTTTATATGAAAGGGACTCAAAGCAAACTGACTCAATCATTTGAGGTAGAATATGTACCATAGTGGAGTTCACTTTTTCCAGTTACAACCAAAACAAGAGCCTTAAAAAATAGGGACTTCTGCCACATCATATTATTAACTCATATCAATTAGCAAAAACATTAGAATTAGAGGGTGTCCCATGAAAAAAAAAACACCTATCTTTGTCTTGGGTGCTCATGTGACTCAGAATTGGC
>JALLOT010002804.1:0-12255 GCA_036939595.1 Thalassiosira livingstoniorum | reverse complement strand
TGCATGGCCAAATCAATGACGGGATGGGTCGGGCGGGAGGGGTACAATATTGTAGTGGTAGGTTGTGGTGCGTTGTGGGTGAGTGGTGTGAGGTTTCATTATATTATTGTAGATCTACCTTCCGTGGTTAACGTAGTAAAGATACCTTCGGTGTTTTAACCGCTTTAATATTTGTTTCAGCAAAAATGAGTTGTTCTAGCGAACTTAATATCGCTAGAACTGATTAACTTGTAAAATTTGCTAGCTTTATTTAATCTGAATAATTTTATTTGGAGAATAATTTGGCGAAAAATAGCGAGGACATTTGTAGAACCCTAAATACCGTTATATACGAGGTTCTATGTTACTTACTGGGAGTATGTAGTTTAGAGCTGACACCACATCGTACTATTACACATTCATTCTCGACTCAACAAATTCCTCCCACCAAACACCAAACCCCAAATTGAAATCCCAGGCTCGAAGCTATCCAATCCCATTCCACACCATTTGTTCAATGAGCAAATCCAGGCAAAGATGTCCCCCAACATGTTCAAATTCCGCCGGTCCCGCAAAAGCAGTAATGACAATATTGATGACTACGAGCGGGAAACCATTGTGACGAGCAAGAACAGCAAGAACAAGGCATCCCAACGTGACAGTCATGGCAAACCACAGCCACCATCCTCCAATCCCTCCAAGCTGACGAAGAAGAAGCATGCCCCCGTGGGAGTCCGATCGAGCAGTCGTGCCACTTCCAATTCGTTTTTATCGCAACAGAGTCATCCCCCCACTGGTAGCAATGGTGTCAATAATGGAGTCAATAATGTGAATGGAGGGAAACCATCATTGCGTCGTCGAGGGCACTCCCACGAAGACCCACGAACCGAACGAACGGGAAGGAACTACAGCCTCAATGCCCACCTGGCACGAGGCCGCAGCAGTGCAAATGGCAGAAATGGAAGTAATGCAAGTGGCAGTGGCAGCCTTGATCGGAACGGTGGAATGGGTCGCAGAGCCCGCTCCTCCTCCTCCCTCAACAGTAAAGCCTCCGTGACGTGGGTGAGCGATCTGCACGAGTCGGGGAGCGAGACGGACGTGACGGAGACTTGGATCAGTCATGATCATGAGGAGGTCAGTCACAGTGATGAGGACGAGGAGGAGGAGGATGATGAGGAGGGGAGCCAAGGCAGTGGAGGAAGTGGTGATAGTGGTAGGAGTGGGGGCAGTGAGGGCAGTCGTGATAGTGGGAGTGACCAAGACAGTCAAGGCAGTGGCAGTCGAAGTGACGAAGGCAGTCAAGTCAGTGACGATTTGAGTCGTGGAAGCCGAAGCAGTCAAGGATCCTATTCGCCCTCCGAAGAGGAAGACAACTACAACAACTGCCACGATGGTGAGGAGGATGACAACGATAACTCGAATAGAAAAGAGGGCTACATGACCGATGGTGATGCCAGCTACCCCTCCGTGGGTGAGAACGTGGTGCACACTCCCAAGGTCCGGCCGCCGCCTCCTCCCCCTCCTGGAAGGAGCAATAACAGCAGTGGCAGTGGCAGTAAGAATTCCAACTCCCACAGTAGTCACAGCAACCACAGCAATCACAGCAATAATAATGGTGGAAGTGGCAATACTAATAATGGCAACAATACTAGTAATGGTGTCAACACGGTGAGATTCAGCTCCAACTCCAGCGTGCACAGCCTCGACTCCCACAACGTCGATCCCCAAAGTGCCGCAGAAGCACTGGCCATTGCCAATTCCATACGAATGAAGTATCCCAAAAAATCTAAAAGTGGCCATCTCGCCCGAAGAGAGAGCGATAAATCCTACCAATCGCAGGATCATTCTCAATTTTCTCAATTTTCACATCGATCCTCGCAGAATACGATGGAGACCGAGGGTACCGATAATAACTATGGCGACGATCCAGATGAGGCCACATTGCTGACGAATGGGTCGGTCCAGACGGACAATCCCACGGAGAATGCGGCCATGCAGCGATTGGCATTTTTGGTGGTGAGTTTGAGAAATGAGTTGAAGGAGGCGATGGATGGGAAGGAGGAGTTGGAAAGGGAATTGAACGAGAGGGATGAGAGGGACCAGAGGAAACGTGGAAATGGCAACAATGGCAACCATGACGACAATGACGAGGACGAATTGTTAGAAGAATTGAAACAAGAAAATTCCGATCTCAAAGAGGACATTGACGCATTCATCGCGGAACAAGACGACATGAAACGAGAAATGGAGCAGTTGAAGCAGGAGAAAATGGCGGCCAATGATGTCATTCAACGCCTCAAAAAGGAAAATAAAGAATTGATCCAGCAGAGCAATAACAACCACAGCAGTCACAATAGCAGTAGTAACAGCAGCTCTGCCTCCGTTGGCACTCACGGAACTCACGGAACGCACAACTCCAAAAACAGCCACGCCTCCCAAAAACTCCGCGAGATGGAACAACGCAACCTCAACCTCCAGAATCAAATCACTGATCTCCACGATTCCAATCGTCAACTCGAATCGGAAATTCAATTGCTCGTCGATGAAAAGCAAGAATTGATCTCGCAGCATTCGCGGAGCATTGAGAAATTGGAGAATAATTTGAATTTGGTGCGGGAGAATTTGCAGGAGAGGGAGGAGCGGTTGGAGGGGTTGAAGGAGGAGATGAAGGAACGGGGTCAAGAGGAGGAGGAAAAGGAGGAGGACGAACAGAGGAGGCAGCAACAGACCCAACAAATCCAACAGCAGCACCAACAAATCGAACAATTGTGCAGCGAAGTCTCCCAACTCACCGAACAACTCTCCATGCTCCAAGAGACGGAAATGGAACTCCACCAAGAATTGCAAGAGAAGCAAGATTCCATATCGTTATTGGAGGGGGAATTGGATCGTCATCACGATTTGGGGGAGCAGTTGGATGGGTGTCGCAAGACCATTACGAGGTTGGAGCAGCGGATTTCGGGGATGGAGAAGGAGAAGGGGGAGTTGGAAAGGGAGTTGGAACGGCAGTTGGAGCAGATGGAACGGCAATCGCAGCAGATGGAACAAATGGAGAATATGGCGGGGATGGAGCGGATGGAGCAGTTGGAGAAAGAGAAGGAGGAGTTGGAGGAGAGGAACGACAAGTTGTTGGGGGGATTGCAGGATATGAAGAAGAAATTGAGCAAGTATTNAAGTTGTTGGGGGGATTGCAGGATATGAAGAAGAAATTGAGCAAGTATTTGGAGGAGAATGAGAGGAGGAAGGGGGAGGTGGACCAATTGCAGAGGCTCAATGACGAGTTGAAGCAGGAAATTAGAGATTTAAAAGAAGAGAGGCGGTTGGAGGAAACCAAAGCTATTTCCTCCTCCAACAATGACACCCACCATTCCGACCGTACCAACCACTCCAACCAACCGGACGCATCCTCACTCCAATCTCAACTCACCGCCCTCCAACACACCCACTCCCAACTCGCCGAACAACTCGGCAAAAAAGACCGCCAAGTCAAAACCGAACTCTCCAAAGTCATTGCCCTCCAACAGGAATTGACCCAAGTCCGAGGTCAAATTTCCTCCCTCATGGATCGCAATGGGGATTTGACCACGAGCAATCGCGAATTGAGGAAAAGGGCGGAGGAGCGTAAGGAGGAGGTGGAGAGGTTGGAGAAGCGGGCGGAGGAGGTGGAGCGGTTGGAGAGGGAGAAGAGGAGTTTGGAGGAGAGGGTGGAGGAGATGAGGGGGGAGAAGGAGCGGTTGGAGGAGCAATGGAAGAATAGTGTCGGTGGTGGAGGTGGTGGTGGTGCAGGTGGTGGCAGTTCCGACGTGGCATCTCTCTCCTCCAATGCGAAATCCATCGAAAGTGAAGTGATCAACCTGTCCCAAGAACGACGCGTCAGCGAAGGCATCATCTCCACGCTCGAACGAACCGTAACCTCCTTAGAAACCGCCAATGAAAAGTCCACCCGCGAACTCAACAAGGCATTTGACGAAATTGCCACGTTGGAATCTGAATTGGAGAAGAAGGATGCCGAATGTCAATCCTACATGGCCAAGGTTTCGTTATTGTCCGAACAACTCAGTCAGAATGAAGAACGGACGTTGGCATTGTCCAGCGAGCAAGATGAATTGTCTACCAAGGTGAAAGTGCTCATGGTGGAAAAAATGGCAATGAAGGAGGAAGTGAGCAATGGGGAACGAGAAAAGGAAGAGCTGGCGAGAGATTTGGAGGAGGCACTCCGAAAGTTGGAACAGGCGACGGAGGAACGTCATTCCTTGTCCGATCGAATGTTAACCCTTCAAGAGGAAAATCAACAGCATCGAGATACCATTTCGTCGTTAGAAACCACGTTGGAACAATTGCAGAGCTCCTCGCATCAATTACATCAACTGGAACAAGAGCTGCAAGAAAGTACCGATGCCGTTGCCGAACTCAAGGACACATTGGAAGAAATGGAACAACAAAAGGGAGAACACGAAAGTATCATTGACGATCTTCATTCCTCACTGAAAGAAAAGGAAGGATTGGTTCAACAATTGGAGAGTGATGTGGAACGGCTAGAAGGGGAAGTGAATGAGATGGAAGAAACGATGCAGAGTGAAAAGGAAAGGTTGGAAACCGAGGCTGGGAAGTACAAGGTGCAATATGAAACGCTTCAGACAGAGCATCAAGTGAGTGTCGAGACGATATCCACGCTTCAAAAAATGATTGCATCGTTGGAAAGTTCCAAGGAGGACTTGGAAAAAAAATTGGGAGAAGTCAAGTTGGAAATGGAGGCGTTGGAGCAGCAACTCGAGGAACAAGAGCAGAATGCCCAAACAGAGAAATTGAAACAGCAACACCAAGAGGAAAAAGAGACCAAGAACGATCCTCAAACATTGGAACAGATCGCAAAGCTCAACCAACGCATAGACGAATTGACTGCCGAAAACGACCAAATGAAAACTCAAATGGCGAGTCTCGTCATTGCCAACGGAGGAAAACGTACTGCCTCCTCCCCATCGGACCCCATGGCCACGTGCGACGCCCTCATTTCCGAACTGAAACATCGAATGAAGGAATTGGTCACCGAGAGAAACAAGGCCCTGCAGGAGATTGAAGTTTTGAGGATGGAGACGGGGAGTGTGGTGAGTGGATACAGCGATGCCAGTGGGGGGGCGTCGGCGAAGGAGCAGAAGCATCCGCATCCTAACCATAATCCGCATCCGCATCGTCCCGAGGAGGACGGGGTGGGATTTGAGGTTCGGAATGTGGTGACTACGTCCGAGAATGCGGCTCCGTTTGTATCGCCTCTTTCTACGCCGGTCGTGACGCCGATCGTGACATCGACGAAAGGCACCTCCGCTGACACTGCTGCGAATCCAGCCAGAGACGAAGACGATGATATCGTCGAAGACGAGGACGAAGACGAAGAGGAGGCCACCCAAAAACCACCCATCCAAGAACTGCCCACCGAAACAATTCCTACGAAAATACCCTCCGAAATCGCTACCGAAATCTACCCCGAGGAACATCCTGATCCGTCTACCAAACGTCCATCGTTATTTACGTCCAAATCCACCACGTCCTTGCGTACCAGTTCCACGGGCAATCTCACGGAATCCTCATCGAAGAGGGGGAGCAGTTTATTGGAAGCGGCCAAGAAATTGTGCGATGAATTGGATGAGAAAAAGAGTAAGGACAATGTGGCCGCGGGCGGGGCAGTCGGGGCAGTCGGGGCAGCGAGGCCGGGAGAACGAGAGAGGAGCAGCAGTGCCATGCGATATTCGGAGGTGGTGGAACCGAAGAAGAAGGACAGTGCCAAGGAGGAGAGAAGAGAGAGGGCGAAGTCGGCGGGAAGGCCACGGCACGAAGAAAAATATGAAAAGTACGAAAAGTACGATCGGCATTACTCCGAGGATTCTAAGAGACCGCAAGATCATCATCGGTACGAACAGGAAGAACCGGCGGTGTCAAAACATTCCAAGGAGGTGGAAACCAACAATGGCAGCCATCGGCCGAGGGATAATGCCACTTCCAAGGAAAAGAAGGATCGATCGAAGTCTCCCTATCGAGAATCCAAACCGAACAAGCAAGAGAAGGAGAAGGATCATCATCATCCTACTGTGGTGCAAGTCCAAAGCAATGCGAATGTTGTCAAGGAAAGCAACAGGGAAAAGGACAAGGAGAACAACAAGGACAACAACAAGGACACCAACAAAGACACCACCAATAATAACAAATCATCCGCCAGAACCGAACGTAAATTTGACATTGACCACCTAACCGCCATCTACTTCGAAAAATGCGGCATGTCCGTCTCCAAACTCTCCGACCTGTCCTCGGACGCTTCCTCCATCCGTCGTCGCTCCAGCATGATCCGCGAGTCACGCGAGGATGTCGTCACCAAAAAAGTAAAGATATGTCGCAATGGCGTATTCATGGGGACGTACGAGGGGGATTTGAACATTGAAGGGCAACGGCATGGATTTGGAGTGTTGATTTGCGACAATGGCAATTCGTACGAGGGGGAATGGAAGAAGGACAAACGCGATGGGTTGGGTATTGCACGGTATAGTTCGGGGGATGTCTACGATGGAGAATGGCAAAGGGGGAAGCGGCAAGGTCATGGGGTAATGTATATTGAAGCGGGCGATACATATATAGGAAGTTGGAATAACGGGTTGAAGCATGGGGCGGGAACCTATCATTGGGCCGATGGAGAGGTGGATGTGAGCTTTTACCAGGAGGATCGGAGGGTGGGCGAGGGTGTGCGGTGGAATTCTACGAGGACCAAGGCGTATAGGCTGATTCGGGGGACGAGGAAGGAGGAGATTTCATTGGACGAGGCTTACAGGACTGCGGAGAAGTTGGGTTTGAACTTAGAGAAGGTGGATTCGGAGGGGTCGAGAGACTGAGGGTGTGAACTGCAATTTTGTTAATTTTAGTGTTGTTTAGAGTAATATGTAACCACATGTGTGTTATATTGACGTCAAAATAGAAATTTGTGCTCAATTATGGGACTATTGCTGGTGGGGGGTCGTAGAGAGAGGGCGTGAACAGCAATAACTTTGTTTGTTTTAGTGTTTTCTAGAGTAACAAGTAAATGCACGGGGGTGTCATTCATGTCAAAATACAATATTTATGTTCAAATAGAGAATTTCAGACAATGAAGCAGAACGGATCTGCTCGAGAGAAGCCTTCATAGTACTGAACATAATCTAAAACCAAAAGTTGAGTTACACACTACGGTGCTTATTTTCATCAAGTATCCTCATCAGCAAAATATCAGACTCGGGAAAAGTATTTAGCAAGTGAAACTTTTAATTTCACACATCCAACAGTAATCCTTTTACCATAGCCTCTTTCACTCCTTCACATTAGAAAATAATGTAATGATTTTTTTCTAAACTCAGTCTTCTTTGAAAATTCTGTCATAGGGAGTTGCTGAAACTGAAATCCTTGATTTCTCTGGGCTTTGAACCTACAGCATATCTAAATAAATATAGCTTGACATTTAGGTACATGGTTATAATGATAGCTGAGATGTCCAATTTGGGAATTGGCAAATGTGTAGTGACAGCTTTGCAATTGAAATATTACATTGTAGGAATAGATCCAATGAACCACTTAACATTCAACAACAATTATGATCAATATTGAGCAAAGTCCAATGTAGCAGAGTCAACATGTGAAGACAAAGATTTGAAGATTGAAGTGTTGGTTGCTGTATTACCCTTATATCTTCACAAATTTTGTTTTTGGAGAAGATGTCACACAATTCAAATGAATCATTTTTCTTGTCCAATAATCAATAACATGTATGTTTTTGACAACCCCCTCTCAAGGAATGCAATCATAAATACCAATTACAACTGATCAGAGTTCATGATGGCAGAGTTCATGATCATTGTCACCATATCCTGTGTCTCCAGGACCACAGTGCTGGCATTCACATAGTACTCCACTATCACATTGCAAATGCCGTCAATTGAAAGCTTTTACGATTCTCTCTGGGGCATATATGGTCAACTCTCCATTCTTAATTTCAATTCTGATTCACATCCAATCGATAATGAAGTGAGCTCAAGTGTTTGTTAGTTGAGAGAACTATCTCTGGGATTTAGGCATGCTACATGATCCTAAATTTTAAATAGTGACTATGAGTAACTGAACAGAATCCAGTACATAGTACTTTGTTCAGAAAAAGGAATAGTCTAGTAAAAACCGTGATGATTACTCTCCTTGATGATGTCAAACAGTTCAAAAAGTCATATTCCTTTATTTTACCCAACATGAAACTATCACAAGAAATTGAATCATATGCTAGTACTTTTTGGTTTTCATGTCATGTTAGGTTAAGGTGTCTTGGATGGAACAGCAGAAAAGACAAAAACTAGTACATTTGAAGCAAAACAAATATGAGAAGATTGCTTTAACAATTGCAATACTGGCTGATAGATTTTGCCTTTTAAAAATCATTTAAAATACTCTGAAAGAAATTATGGCAGGAATTGAATGGGACCTCTAGCATTCCAGATGTGTGTATCTGCTGAAAAAACCATATCAGAAGGTGTGACATTAATACTGATTTGAGTGTGCCATGTTCACGGCACTTGTTAACCACTTCCCACTTCTTGCACCAACATTAACACAATGAAAACTTTGATTTTGAACCCCAATCATCTTGCTAGTTTTTTTTGTGAGAAATATAGCTACTTGTGTTATGCATGCTGGGAAAAAGCATTATCACTACTCCTTCATACTGATGAAAGGTCATCTTTCCTTTTTCTGTTCAAATTCTACTCTCTAGTATTTCTAATAGATCATTGCAAAATTTCTCCTTGTGTATCATTCATTGAAATCCAACACATTAATCCTCAGGTGAAAAAAATGCATCTATACTTTTATGTTTTACAAGATATTTTTGAAAGGCACTACTGTTGTCTACCCCTTTATTGACTTACAACATTAACAATGATTTTACGTGACAAAAGATTTTATCATTTTTTGATGAGGTATTTGATGTGAATTATTTCTATTTTGAAAAGGTTTTTTGTTGCAAAATCATTTCATGGAGTTATAGGATCTATCGTACAAAAACAACCCCATTTCTGGTAAAACATGAATTCAGCTACAATTTACTATCAATCTGAGGGTGTAGACATCCCCATAATCAGTTGAAAAACTCGATGGATCAAACAAGCCAATAGGTTGTTTAATGCTGTTTCTAAAATTCATATGTGAGAGAGATTCAATCTTTTTAATGGATTTATTACACAAAAATGGTTCAAGCGAAACAAGTAAAGAAAATTATGACGTTGATAGATTTTATTTGAGATGGCTTACCCAACAAACACCCACAAAGAAGGGGTTCTCAATAATTTGATTTTTCCACACAAGACTACAAATGTGACATGGTATAAAAAATATAAAATGCAGTACTTTTGAGTCAGATAGAAGAAACTAATGACAAAAGACAAATTTGACACAAAGGAGCTTTTTTGGGTGATGATTTTTGAATCTGATAAAAATGTTATGGCTATGCAGTTACTTGTGATGCTTTGGGATATACAAGACGAGCAAGGAAGGAAAATTTGGGTTTTCCAGTCTCTGGTTTGGATAACCAAACAGTCTATGTATTATATTATTGTTGAAAGATTGAAATGACTTCTTTGTTTGAAAAAATGACACTTTTTTATCAACAAAGATGGTCAACAACAAAACTAGTCGACCAGAGGTTATGGAAAATCTCAAAATAATTTTATGAGTGGGAACTGGATGCAAGAGACTAACTGGTTGAATGTTTCACCAAGTCTGTTATTTGATACTTTCATACACTCCTAGCAAAATGAACCCTTCAGATGTATTTATGCAGAAATTGAAGGGGTATCCCCCCTTGTGTTGCCTGAGAATGATTATTGAAAAATTCCTTTGTCTATTTTTTAAATGGTATCTGGACTAAGCTCTTTTTCTTTGGAGATTCTTTTTTTCTCCCATGCACATGAAAATAGAGAAGAGAAAATTTTATGTCAACTGATTTTGAAATGAGTGCTCACAACAATATCAACTTAATCAAGCCATAGACATTCCTAAAAATGATTGAGAAAAAATGGAGTAAATGTTGAAACTCGTTTATTTTTGTGTAAAAGTTATGAAATACATACAGCAAAAATTTTGTAGTTTACTTGATTGGTGGATATACTGATTCAAAAATGAATTTTGAGATCTCAATCTCATTTTAACTGTTTTTCAAAAATCAAGCTCAGTTTACCACCATTTTTTTTCTAAAAAGTGTCACCAGTCCACTCAAAATATTTTTCATGTGTTCAGTCCACAAAAGGGTTAAAAAATTATCATATACACCTTCCACAATATGACTATTTTTGATTGCCTGACATGAAACTTAGATTATTCAAAATCTCAGGAGACGTCCAATCACTCACAAATCACAAGCAATGACATCACATCATACTGATCCATCCCATACTCACAGGGAGCTTTTGATCTGATTGTCATATTCTAATTGGCCTTTACTAGTGATTGACATATGTTGATGCTAAACAACATACAACAAGGCATGGTATTGAAGGATTGAGGGATGACAAAGTAATGCTTGTTTGTTTTCCTTACTAATGGCTTGTAACTCTTGACAACAGTTGTTGTATGAACACCCATGCCTGACATTTATATGGATATTTAAACTTAAATTATCAATCTCAGTATCACATGGGATCAATTGCTCCATTACTCACTCTTTGATGTCCAACTAGGTACCAAACCTCAAGCTGAGAATAATAATTGAAATTGGAATTTGCCAAGGAAAGTTTCTTAACTTCATTCATCTCATATACACTGTTTGACTGTTGGCTATGTCACTGCCATCAAATATAAATCTAAAAATATGAGAAGGATGTTTCTCATGAAACTAGATTGGATGCTAAGTTACTTGTAACTTGCAATAAACTACTTTATCTTTCATTTGTCTAATGTTTTTACCAACTCCTACTATGTAAAATGAGAAAATACCCCTAACATTTATTAATGTATGAAGAGATTTTTTGTTGGATCATCATATTAATATAAATATCCACCCTACCATTAGTATCTTCTCTTCTGATCTCATGCAAGTACTGAGACTGCTAGTACTGAAAGGTACTACTTTGGATGTACATGAATATGTCATGGGTTAGATTCTTTGTGACATACTTTTCAGTTTTTTGTTTGTATATTACAAAGGATAAATTTTGGCTACTTTAATGTTCTCATGATAAATATAATTGATGTCTGTTTTCAAAACTCCTTCAAACTGCAAATAAATAATTATGCCCATCATTATTTTTTGTTACAAGACAAAAGGATATGCTGTTATAATATCTTCTCTTCAGAGACTTCTGATCTCATGTGTATGATATGAGGAAATAATATGTGTCTTCTCCAGCAGCACATTATGAGTAATGGACTAGAATGCAACAAATAGAAATTAAGGAGATGTTTTAAAAGTGTAATAGATACACATTCACACATTATTTTGAGTTCTTCTCTACAAGAAAATTTGGATTTTCAAGAATTTGCAGTAAAGTCTAGAGGTCACCAACTTTTGAAATACTATTGGTGTTGGACTCAATGACAAATGAGCCAACAACAATTCCACCAAAATTGACATTTTCTTAATTAATTCTAGGTAGAATAGTGAACAATTTAATTGATGTTTGTTGCTTGTTATTATTAATGAATCAATTGGAACATTCACTCAAGTGAAATTCTTAACGATGAAACTATTTGTTAATCTACTGATTTTTCTGACCAGGAGTAACTGTAATAGATTTCAGATGCCATCATTTACCCCATAATGTGCTGGACATGCCCCAGCAAATAAATGAAAAACAATGAGAACAAAAGTGATGATATCATGAATTCCAAGTGTATCATAGAAACAACTGAAAAAATCAATTGTTGCAGGGAAATTTTCAACAACTATTTGTTACATTCAACAAAAGTAGTATTTATCCCTAAAAAATTTCTTTTAAATTGTGAAAATGTTACCAACATTCATGTGTGTGATGTATTTATTACTTTTCATAGATAAAATAAATAATTTTACACTAAATAATGTGATGTTTTTTGTAATAGAAGGTCCACATTATCATTTTATATTATCAAGGTATTATACAAGGGAAATTAAGTGTCCATACAGGCAGTAATTATGTGGTGTAAAACATCACTATGTTGAACTGGGCCCATTAGAACTAACATCAGTCTATTATATAAGACTCGTTAATTCAAAACCAGCGCCAGTACACATAAATTTAATAATAT
>JALLOT010002803.1:0-12156 GCA_036939595.1 Thalassiosira livingstoniorum | reverse complement strand
GGAGATGGTATTTTTGATTATCTATCTACTGAAAGTTGAAGCATGTAAAAACTCTTAGTACAGAATAAATTAGAGCTTGCTCAAGTTACAAACTACACCACCTGTAGCACAGTACAACAATATCCCTAATAAGATATGGTAAGAAGTTTGGTATGGTATGGTATCTAGAGAACTCCAAAATTGTGACTGAATCCCTTGTGTTGTTGTATAATATTATGTTGTTATAACTGGCACAACCACCAACAAGATTGTTATGATAATGACCAATGTTGGGATTAACCTCTTTCACTCCATTGATGTCTGTTCTTTCAATCCAGTTGTCTGCTTCTTCTATTTTTTGCTTTTGCTCCACAACAATGTCATTGTTGCAATGCTTTGACAAACCTCCCTCTCTCGTTGCAAGTTACTGAAATATTCCTTCAATCTAGATGTGAGTCTGTCTTGTGCTTCAACAGTGTTCAAATCTGATGAATGATTGGACAGAGTCATTTGAATTGATTGATCTGATTGAACAGATACTTTGTCTGATGCTACTAACACCTGGGAAATAACAATGCCTTCCTCTTCACCAGGATTGGTATTTTTGTCTTGATTCTCAAACTGAGACAAATCCAAAACGTTGGTAGATTCAGAGTTTTTGGTACTCAATGAAGTTACAGTACTGCCAATGCTGTGAGCCTCCCCACCAATAAAACCCCCCTCTCCATCTCCATCGTATCTGCTAAGAGCCCTTCTCCAACCACAATCCAAAATGATGTCTTTCATAAAATTGGCCCTGTCTTCGGCACCAGTGTCAAAGCGTGGATTTGCATTGTAATGTGGCTCAACTAAATCAGTAGGCACCAAAGAAATGAAGAATCTGGAACAAAGAGAAGTCAAGTGGCTCTTGAAAAAGTCTAGAGCTTTGGCATAGGTGACTGTGAACTTGACTGGATTAATCTTGTCCAGAAATAGGGCAATGGAGCAGTCCTCACAACCCTCAATGCCAAACAAATAACCGTAGGTCAATTCCTTAGTAATCAAAAAAATAAGTCTGACCATGTAAACAGGGTTGTATTTGTTTGCTGCAATTTAGAGGTTGATACATCAAGTGAATTGGCAGCGTCTGGAGTTGGTTGTTGACATGGTGGCAGATAATGATGTCAATCAGCCATCAATCACTCTGTTCAAAAATTTTTCTTTTTGGGCCCCAAAAGTGACCTAGGTAAGTATGCAAAGGAGGGGCTTTTCATTGTGCTTCAATGGGACAAGGTAAAGGTAAGCAGGTCCTCAGGTTATGGTTTTCTGTTCTTTTATCACGTCCGATGTCAAGCCCCGGGATCCAGTTTTTCACATTTACTGGTGGGTTGGAGCCGGTGAAAGCACCGTGATTTTGTCCTCTACGGGCTATTAATCACCCACAACTTGCTCCAGCTGGCTCGAAAAATATACACATTCACTATGGGAGAGATCAATAAGCCATTCAAGTCACAAATGAAGCAGAAATGGATGGAATGGATGTTGAACCAAGAAATTGGTAACAACACCATCACCATTGTCACTTCTCCATTTTGGCGGATTGTTGCAGACTGGGTAATTGCTTGCCTTCAAGAAATGTCTTGTAGCATTCTTGAAAACTCTTGGCTCCATGAGCCTTACAATTGGTTTGACAAAGAATAAACACGTCTTTGTTTTTTAAAGTAATTCCTTTTTTCAAAGCTATTACAATTGTCATTGAAGCATTTTAATTTTGCATTGTCATTTACAACATTACAAATCTTTATGCATAGCAAAACAAGGTATTTAAATTTAATGTCTATGATTTTGCTGTTAGCTTGAATCTGGAATAATGCAGATGATAAAAAATCTAATGAAAGATAAAGCACACCAAATTCAAAGTTTATGTAGAAAGTTAAATACATTACATTTATTTCTTTTTGCTATGTTTTGTAGAAAGTTTAGAAATACAATTCACTTTTGTCGCACAAGGTTTTAAGGTGGGTTTCTTTGCTCCTACAGTTTTATTCGAAATACTCTTGTCACTGTCTGCAGTGCCCTCGAGTAATCTTGTGCTATCTTCATTTTCTTTCTTCACTCCTACTGCGGCACCTTTGGCAACCATTGCTAACTCAACATTGTTATCCGCTACCATCTGCATCTGTTTTTCATTCTCTGCACATTGCTTCTGGGAAAGAGCCTCCAAGTCCCTGGAAGATGCTATTTCCAACCAAGCCAGCCCATGATACCTTATGTGCCAAGTGATGCATGTGCCTGCTTGGATCATTCATTTCATCCACTACTAATCTTACGACATCTTCACAGCTGTCGTAAAAACACCAGCTTGTCAAACTCAAGAAGCAAGGCAAAAAGCCAAATTGACACCAAGGATGGTCAGACAAGAAAACTTGTAGAGTTCTTTCCATCACTCCATCCACCAGCTGTTCTGCTGCCTTAATGTTGACCCTTGTCCCTTCCACAACTTGAACTCCAAAGCAGTGGTGCAAATTGCACTTCCTTTCTTAATTCCCCTCAAGAATTCCCACCAGATCCACTGTGTTCTCATCTGCGCCAACATAAAAGGGATAGTTTGGAGGAGATTTAGAAGACATCTTGAAGGGATGTGTGAGGTTGAAGGGTGAGTGGTGATGGGGGCCTTTGTCCTAGCCCTCTGAGGTGAGCAGAAGTGCCAATAAATAACACTGCATAAAAATTATGCAGTGTTTTCAGACTTACTGCCATTACTCAGAAAGTTTTTGAATGGTAGGTAGTGCAACAAATTGGGAAATAGGTGAGAGCGAGTACAGTACAGACGTAGTACTTCTGTACTCCTACCTCTAAGCAATCCAAAAATATAGCCAAATGCACATTTGATTTGGTCAGATTGCCCAAAATACACTTATTCAGTGTGTACCTTTAATAGCAGCGATACACTGTAGGACTTCCACATACCATTGGAAAAGGAAAATTGAAACCGTATGTAGACTTGGTACTAATGGCTCTGTAATTTTGTCCGGTCACCGGCATGCGTCCTGATTGAACAATATTTGTGTCCTCTTGGCACAAAACTTGGAAAAAGCTAGAAAAATCTGACCAGTGCCACAGAAGGAATGAAATTAACATCGAAGAAGTTTGATGGGCATTTGCTAGGTGCTTTGAGGTAAAAAAACATTCTTAAATATTGCTAAAATTTGGAGATGATTCTGTTTAATTATTGCATGAGTGCCCAGAAGATTCTAACATAATTGCCATGTCATAGGAATTGGTATCTTCTACACAAATCTACAGGGAGAGCCGCCGCCGGAGAGTGTCTCTTTTTAACTACGTGTGAAATCTCGCGGACACAACCTGTCAGTCCTCCTACAGCAGCCACACAGCAACCAACCAAGCTAGGGCCGCATGCGCACGGGGGGTGTGGTTGCGGGTATTACTTTCTTAGCAGTGTTGGTGCGGTGCTGGTGTAGAGGTTCTAGTATTTGTGCTTGGCGGATGTCGGAACTTTTTGTGGCATTCTCACATTCCCATCGTCAAGCGTTGTTCGCTGAACGCACATTTAATCAAAAATTCGCCAAAAATAAAAAAAACAGGCCACGTGGAACCCTGAAAAATACGCCCAATTTTTTTTGCCAGATCCCCCCTACTACAACAAAATCAAAAGCAACATGGACAATTCAGCCCATAGATGGGTAACATATCCATAATATGATATTACAAGAATAGTTTGTTTGATTCACAAGAATCAACCATCTCTAAGTTTCTAATATATTGTGTTGCAGCATCAGTGACAACACCATAAAGTCCATTTTTACCAGACTTTTGTGATTGTAATAGGATTGTAATGTGTTGGAGCTGCTGAAACTGCGTTTTTAAGGAAAAACTACCATGCTCCTATCAGCCATAATGTGTCCAACATTCCATCTCCCACCCTTATTCCAAATTATTTCATTTGCCGATCTCCTAAAATGGCAACTTTATGGCTCTATTTTTTCTCAAGAAACAAGTTAAATAAGAATCTACTATATCTATCTCTGTCCTTGCAGCAGATGATACACATGGTTATAATATCATTATCATACTATATTGCTAGTACTTATATATTATGTATGTTCAATAGAGTATTAATACCACCTGTGCATTATTTTACTTACTATGGAACAGTATTGTAAATTGTTCATTTACTTTCATTTCTAATTGTTGCTGTAGTGAATCTTGACTGCCAAAACTTCAGCATTATGGATAGTAAACAAAAATAAAATAATGTTTACTGTGTATTTCAACAACTTGACAAGCTTTTGCCTGTATCTATGCTTGTTGAATCACAATGGCTTTCACAACTAGCCTTCAAAACTTATGTCATTCAATACATTGGCCCCTGTAACCAGATTTGGAAACTGAATACAAAATAATAGACTACATATAAATTGCCTTTGGAAACTGCATTTAAGGCCCAAATCATAATTGTACCAAGTCTTTATACGTGCAAACAATTTGCAACATGGCAAAAGTGAAAAGCAGCAATACTGCTAAAGCTAAATATGCTTGGCATGCTTTGTGCAATAACATGATTTGATGATAAAGTAGATGGTAATGATCTACGTCTAGATACGGATGAAATTTAATGACCAATTATCAACCAAGGTCTCCATATTTACCTTATTTTTCCACCTTACTGGACAGAGAAGGGAATTTCTTGGCAAGATGTCACACTTTGGCCCTTCCTCCATGATGATTATTATCCTTGTTGAATGCATAACAGTAAGAAAGCCATAATATACTGCCATAGATAAATGATCTTTGTTTAAAGAGTTAGAACTACAAAATAGTCAGAGCATCCATTCATATTGCTGTCATTGCTTTTTTTGATGTTGGCACTACTGTTGTTGGTTGTCATCATCATCATTGTCTTCTGCGAAAAGCAATTCTTAGGTTGGCAGAGGTTGCTCACAGGCAGGTTCTCATGCAAAATCTTTATAACATAAATTGGGACAGATGGCACCACTAAAATCCAATTTACTACCAAGGTGAGCTAATGTGGGCCATGTTTGACAGAAGTTCCCACAAAAAATAAATTTCATTGACTCATACTATCACCTCTAGTCTACAATATAATGAATAATTCTAGACAATGAAGTAGAATTGCTTCATGATAGCACTATAGTGACATTGCAGGTGTTGTGAAAAAATATGATGGTAACAGGAGCAGATATTAGAGTGAAATGATTTGATTCAATGCCAATAACTATGAATGCAGATTGTGCAATGTAAAAACCAGTAAATAAAAAAAGCAACATGGTCAACATTGGATATTTGTTTTCTTATTTTGCATGTTAGCATAACAACCAAAACCAACAAATAAGATGTTATCTTATTTGTCATTTTCATTTATCAAAAATTTGTTCTCAATATTTAATATATTTGTTTTAGTAAAACAATTTTGTCTTATACATAAATTATTTTGGTTATCCTTCAAAATATTTGTTTTTCACAATTGGTGCTATGATAAAACATCAGTCTGCTATCACTTCCTTGTTCATTAAAAAAAAATTGTCTTGTGATTACTTCTGCCTTGGTACAGTGAGAAATAAAAAGAGAAAAAATAATGATAAAATCAGATAAAATTAAAAAAATTAAACTGGTATTCAACTGGAATATCTTTGGTGTAAGTAGTACCTAAGTAAGTATTACTACAGTACTTACTTAACCCCACGGAAGCGCAGTGATGACCCTTATTGCAAAAATTTGAACATTTCCCAAAAAACTTTGTTGTGATTTACATTTGGATAGAACCCACAATGATGTTAAACAAATCTATCAAATCTTTTCAAATTTTAGTAATGGAAGGTCAATTTGTTTCATGATTCAATATTTATGGAGTAAAGCTTAAATATTTTTTCTGTATACATTATTTCTTAAAAAGTTATTATGAACTGTTGAATTTCTTGTACCAAAATGTAAAAAGTTGTTCCACCCCGTAGTAAATTATGCAAAAAGTTAAAAAGTTTTTACGACAAGTAAAATTTCAAAAAAATATTGTGAGCAAAAAGTACGCTTATGACAGAAAAGTAATTTTTGTAAGCTGTTTTGTCAAATAGTTTGTTAAGTAAAAGTATGCCTGCAATAAGCAGATTATCACCTTGAAAATCTTTGTGAGTGTTTAATCCAAAAACTACCGAATGTTGTTGAAGTTTGAGCAAAAACTACCGGGAGTTAATACAAATTAGCATAACTTGTTTGAAAAACTATGGATACTTAATCAAATTTGATGTCATTCAAAAGAAGTATCTAGTATCTATTAAACCAAAACCCTGCCCTTAAGAAACTGAGAAAATGCACAGGGAAATGATTAGATTGGACATATTTTTTGGGCTGATGTATCCCTGGAACATGGCGAATTGTCAATAAAACAATAGTTTTTGGCATATTTTGTCATGTTTGGCAATAGCCAAAATTTTATATTTTTGCCTAATCAAAAAATAATTACTTTGTGACATTGCCAAAAATTGCCGGAAGATGTTTGAAGATGTTTGAAGATGTTTTGTGTGAAGATCTTCCAACATCTTCATCTTCATCTTCACTTTCAAAATCCTATGGTAAGTACTGTACATACGGTAGGTACAGTAAGTACGTTAAGTACAAAAGTAACGTACTTATTGTACTGATCGTAGTTGCCGTAATTAATTACAAAACTAGCTGTACTTACTTACTGTAATTATTATGAGTATTTGACATACTTATTGTACTTACAGTAATTACTGTACTTACTGTACTTACCATGCTTAATGTACCTACTCTGCATAATCTACATACAGTACTTACGGTATAGTATTATCTTTTGAAGATGAAGATGAAGATGAAGATGTTTGAAGATCTTCACTCAAAAACATCTTCAAACATCTTCAAACATCTTTGGGCAATTTTTTGAGATGTAACTGAGTATTTTTTGATGTGTGACATTAAAAACAATGGCTATCATAGCTTGAAATGACATAAAAACACCAAAAAATATTGTTTTAGCAATAATGTGCCATGTTCCTGCCCTTGTATGTGAAAACTCATTTCTCCAAAAACTCCCTTAACATTTTCTACATATCCAAATAGGCCTCATCCCTGCAGCTCCTAGTAAATAAATGGTACATAAACTTCCACTGTGAAAAAGAAACTTTTTTATATTTTTTCATTGAAAAACAATTGCTCATCATTGCCTCAATATCTCAACAACTAAAATCTAAGTATTACTTGTAGAGCTTTACGCGCTGGGTAAGATATTTAAATATTTTAAGCAAATTTTTTGGCAACAATATTCAAGGACATTAATGTAGGCTGAATTACAATACAATTTCCGGCCTATGGTAGTTTATTTACCTACTTACCTAAGTACTTTTATGTGTATGTCTGTACTCTACTTACTTAGGGATAGGAATGCCGATAGAAATTTTATTTTTGTCTAATAGAGCTCTAGAAAGCTAGCCCCTTAAATGAATTTTATTTTTTAAGCTCTATATAGGTATTCTGGCAGACCTTGTAGATTTTATATTCGTCTCTACACAGGAACATCAGCCATCTTCACGAAACTTTTTTCTGACCAACATGACAATGGAAAAGTCCGCTGGAGTTGACATTGTCTCCAAAATGGAGGTACAAACAGAAGCACAGAATGAATTTTGCATAAGCTAGCGATGTAAAACTAATATTAAACTAAGCATAAATCTATTTTGTAGCTTACTTTCTACGATTACATCCTGTAGGGGCTTACCACGAACCAGATATCTACGCCTTTGGATTTGCCTCTGGGCATCTATACCACCGTCAAGACCTATGTCGATTTCGTCGGCTGATGAAAGCGCACTCAATGTTTCCACCTCATATGGTCTCATTGTTTAATTGCTGAGTGTTTTTTGTCTCTCCCCCTTGTGGGGAGAAGGCAAATGAAGGCGTTGGTGACCAAATCATTAAGAAAATTAGGGACATCATTGATATCGTCAACGACCCAGACCCATCTGCCGCAGTTGCGTATGTGCTGCTGCCCCCCCCCCCGCGCTCTATTTTTGTTAGCAACAGTGACATCCTTAGCTTCATATACTTCAAATACATTAAATATTCACTTGGAGACGGATTTGCAATACAGGGAGTCAGAAACAAGTCCAGATGCCATGTGGGGTTGCCTCTGCAATGATGAGTGACATGGGCAAAAAAAACTCCACCATGGCGTCCTAAAAAACAACCAACCATATCGCCCACGGGATGAATCCGGTCAAATCCCATTGCAAATAGGTGATCAACATGTTAGGGAAGGGGATGGGACCAGCGGATGTGGCTATTTAATGGAAAAACACTAGAATTTCACCCGAGAGCCAGCCCTCGGCAGAAGTTTCATGACGGCAACGACGGCATCATCGCCAAGGGCTGCCAAAACCACAGGCGGAGACCCACTTCCAGGTCACCAATCCTTCTACAACTTTGCACATATGTTCTCCACATACTGAACATTGATACTGAAATTTATTAGCCTTCAATTAATTCATTAAGCCATTCATTAATTGGTACATCGGAAATCTGCCACTATCGAGCAATTTAAGGGGCCTGCCAGTATACCTATAAGCCTATACTTATGATGCAGCTATGTTAGTTGTATTATGCCCACAACAATCCACAATCTTCAGAAAAGCAAAAAATACTCTTTGCTGACTCTTTGTAACTTTCAAAACTTAAAATCTTTCAAGTATTTTCATTTCCTTCAGACTAATCCTTGTTCTGTCCACATTCTGAGTTCCAAATATTGTGATTAATACCGTAATACCCAAGCCTTGTAAAGTTGTCCATATAACAATGTCTTGATAGCTATGTTACTGCTGTTATATTTCTCTTTCTTTCTATAACTTGAAGAACATTTGCATTAATGCAATGAATAAGAAAAATACTGAAGTGGTTGTATCATTATTGAAAAGGTATTGTCCATTCTTAAAGCATTTGGTATATCATTATTATCATAATAAAGCCATTTTTAATTTAGAATGCCATATTTTTATTGTTTATTCAGATTCCTGCAAACATATTTTTGAATGTTTTGTTTGACAATGTTTTGTTTTTACAAGTCAGAACTGGCCTTACTTAACCATGACATAATGAAATTATCACCATCAAAATGTTGTAAAAATAGTAGCATGATTCTTGTAGAGACATAATACTTAGACCCATGCAGATCATGGGAAATTTCTTTGATCAAAGACATGAGTTTTACTGCATTGAAATGCCAGATTGGTCATTCTAGACCAAAAAAATGCTTCATAATGGTTTCAACACATAAACACAGGTATGACAATATTATTTGTAGATACCAACTGTCTCCACAGCAGAAAAGGGTTTAAATACTATTAAAAAAACTTTTTTAAAAGTTAAATACTTCTAAACCCATAACAATACATTAAAAACAGTTTTTCATATTAAGTTTGTTGGTATGGTCCAAATCAACCAGTCTCAAGACAGATTTTCTTCAAAACAAAAAAAATTGTAAGAATAAAATTTTAGTGTTTTCAAATAAAAATTTTAAATTACAAAAAATATGTTTAAATATCTCAAGTATGTCATACCAATAATATGTTCTTTCTTTATAATCCTTGATGATGATTCATTGAACACAAATCAATTATGTACACAGGGCAATACTTTCTTAAAAATTAAAGCTTAGAAGGAATAAATCATGATCATTTTGTAAAGTTACATATCTTCATGAAGCAACTTATAAATTATTCACTTCTTTGAAAATATCTTCTATGGGTAAAAATAAAAAAAAATTAGATACAATAATTTGAAACAATATAAACTTTATAATAATTCAAAATTAAAGTTTCTAGGATTCAATTGAATCAATACTTTAAAATTAAATGGTAGGTTTGACTATAAATTATGCATATGTATGAAGTTTGAACATTATAAAACTTTTCTGCAAAAAACATTTTGAATGTTATTTAATGAAGTTTTATTATGAAATTTTGGTTGTAATTCTAATGTAGTAAATTGCTAGAAAATTGTGCCTGTTAAATAAAAATTGAGGACATAACAGAAAGAAGATTATTAGCCAAATTACTGATTTCTAGGCACAAATGACAACTAGTGTTTCTTCAATAATATACGATTAAAACTTGCTGTTTCTTTTATTTATTTTTAATCAAAATGATACAGAAAATTTAGTTTTTTTGCATTTTTGGCAGGAGTAAACAATCTTTTTATATCTATGTAATGTTGAAATATATCCTTCTTTTCATTTTTACCCCTCTTTCATGCGTGAAAATATTTTTCACTTAAGGATCATAAAATTATCTCATTGCTAATATTCTTTCCATAAGCAATCAAGGATTCTATTTTAATTCTTTTCAGTTTGAAATTATTTTTTCTTGGAAGTGTAATTTTGGAATTTTTCAACTCTCTTAACAATGAAAAATAAGAAAGTTGATGATATAGTTATATTGTATTTTTTAATCTATTATTTCATAACTAGAAGTTTCAAAAAGCCAATACATTCTTTGTATTTTTTATAGAATTATATTCATTATCAATGAGCATGACATGTATACAGTAGTACATGCACTTTTTGTTTGAATTCATTGTCAATTGTGTCAATTTCTATGTAGAAAAATATTCTGTTTCCTCTTTAAGTTGTAAATATCTACTGCATGTTGCATAACATTGTGGAATAAGTATATTTCAAAATGAGAGAAGATAATTGTAAGCCTAAGAAGTAGTTTAACAAAGATGTGAAGCAAACTTTAAAACTACATAATAAAGCTTTTGGTTTACATATGCATGTAGAAATCTTACCAATTTTTGAAGGTTTTTGATGCATAGTCCAAAAAACTTTGTTCACACCAAGTAGATACTTAATTTCCATAATTTTAAAAGTCATTTTTAGTCATTTGAGACACCTTGTGCAAAAAAATCAAGATATCGTGGTACAAAATCTATGGTAGGAATATGTAGATGCCCTCTTAAATATTTTTTTCACATTCAAAATTTAGTTAGCTATTCACTTGATGAAAAACAATTTGTTGTAAAAATGGTTACCTGCAGGGTTACCCTAGCCAGAAAATCTGAATCAGGCCAATTTTGGAGCTACAGAGGTTTTAAATACATGTTCTTGTACGCCGTGAGCTGGAGATTGCAGTTCTGCTCTGTGGATGTCGCGAAATTGGGTTTAAAATTCTACGACATTTTTATGTAGGAATCAGTACTAGATTTGCAACCTTCCTACCTGAAAAAATAAAGTATGTTGTACATGGTATAATAGGGTAAGTACCACGCTAGGGATCACTAACAAAACAAGCGACAAGCGAAATGAAGAAATGAACTTCTTTTGTGGTGTCAATGGCCATTGGCCATGCCGTCGTTTGGCGTAAAAGCCTCGTTGACGGGAGCGCCAAGAGAATGTTCCGTTGCATTTATGGTCGAAGAGAAAGCAATCTGTGTATGTAGCTCCATGGCAATTTTCCAATTCATTTTTTGATTGTTGCATCACGTACCTTATGTGTAGTCGCCGTGGTTGTTCCTAATTCCCATTGTTGTTTTGCATTTCTGATATTATCACTTGCTGCTGTCGGAAAGACTATTCTTGCTGATTGTTGCATTTTTCCTTGACACCTGCATCACAAGAGCAAGATGTCACTGTTTCATCTTTGCGTTGCCACCAGACAGCACGGGGCGCGGTGAACGGTGACAACCGACCAAATCATCGCCGCAACAGAAACCACAATAATTCTTTCCTTTGCCCCTTTGCATCACCATTTCATAATCCATTGGCGTTTATATGCGCTTTTTTTAACTTTAGAATTAAAGTAAAAATTAGACAATATTCCTTTTATTACCTTGAAATTAGAAACAGCTAGATCATAGTAGTAAGCATTCTAATAGTTAGCATTTTGTTTTATTTTACGTTTATAGTGTAGTTCTTCCTAATATCCGACTCTGATGGCCGTGGTTGCTGACGAAGTTTGTGGCTGTTGGACCTGTTTGATGTACGCAAAGACTAAGCCCATCGTCCTGACGACGACGACGTCGTCGTGGTGCACAATTAAAATAAGTAGATAGAGTAATAAGTTCTACGCGGCTAGCGGGCGCCAAAACTCACTATTTCGACCTCTGAATACGCCCCACAAAGCAACCAACCCAGTGCTATCTTTTTTTTTGGTA
>JALLOT010002802.1:0-12152 GCA_036939595.1 Thalassiosira livingstoniorum | reverse complement strand
TTAAGATATTAATGAATAGTTTAAATTTACAAATAGTTTAGTGTAGTAATTAAATGAGACGATGCCATTGAATTAAACAACGACATCGTCCCATACTGCTTTTTGCTGGTCAGCAGTACAGAAGGCCTTGCCGACATTCATGCTTGGACTTCTCTGTCCGAGCCCTAGATTTGAGGTTTGGCAGCACCTCCAACAGCAAAAGAATTAATTCAAGCAAAAAAATAAAAGTAACACCTGTGAAAAACAGCAAAAGCAGTAATTGCAACAACAATCATCAGCCAAGGCAAGGATAAAGGTTGCACATGCTAACAAGACCAGAGCCCGCAGCAACACAATCTCATAAAAAGGCCATGGCAAACACAAAAAAACACAAAATGCAACAATCAACATAATAAGATACCAATTAAATGCATGTAAAGTAGAAAGAAAAACAAAAAAGAACAAAATAGTAGTGGCAACAATAACACAGCATCCAATGGTGTAGGTGTTGGTGCAGGGGAATTGCAAAAAGCAGGTTCTATCAGATCTGTTTTTTGTGGGGCTTGAACTTCAGGAGGGTAGGTGTTGTTTGGATGAGGTTAGAGTCAGTGGGCTGTGCAGTGAGCTGGCTGTGGACTTGGTCCTTTTCATGGGACAAAGAGGATCTGGCAGCAAGAAAAAATATCAAGAAAAAAGGGAACGAGAAAAAGGCAACAAGTGGAAAAGGTCCATCAATAAAAATATGTTTGTGGTACACTTCCTACCAGCATGCAAGTATACACAGATTGATATATCATGTGTCCATTTTAACAATGGATATTTACATTTGGCAATCAGATTATCAATTAAGTTGCAAATGTTGCTAACTACAGCAAGTATTTGACCAGCCATTTGGTCCAAGCATGAGCTTCCATGAAACGCGCTGAGAGGTACTCTAAGTATTAATTGGTGCCTAACAGACAACACATTTCTCTGCCTCATTCAAATAAATTTAAATTTATAAATGCAAAACTTAAAATTTTCTCTCAAGAGAAATTGATACTTTATAATCTGGAGAAATACTTTTTGAGAGTGCAACAAAAATCAATAGAAAGGTTACTCCCAGAAAAAAAGGTCCCAGAATTTTTCAGAATGCATTTGAAATTTCACAAAAAAATTACACAGTTTCAGAAAACAAAAAGGAATTTGCCACTTGAGAGTACATTCTTATTATTTTTTGCCACACATGCACCCATGGTCTCAAACTGTTGTGTATTTGCACATTTGACATGTTTAAGATGATCTGTTCCAGGATTGGGACATACATTCTCTTCATGGTCCACATCAAACCCACCAGTGACACAGTAAAAATCATTTTCAACATGTTTGTTTTTGTTGATCAATGGTGTACTTTGCACTCCTATCCTACTACCACAACCTTTCATTGACATTTGATTGAGTGTGTCCATTCCATATTCACTGAATGTTGAAGTGGGTTGATAGGTTTGATTATAGTATCATCCATTCCCACACCCATATACTGTGTCACAGCCATTACCACAGCCTCTTCCCTCACAACCAAGACCAAAGAGCAGAGCAGAACTCTGATCTTGGTGAACAGTTGTTAAAGAAGTTGGTTGGTATGTTGTTGCACCCTGTGGCTATTGGTACCACAGCATATCCACATAGTTGGGCTGATTCTGGGACTATGAGAGCCACTTGTTTTATTTGTTGTTACAATCTTGCAACGATTTCCTCTTGTTCCGCCACCTTTTATGCTAGATGTTCACATTAAGTATACTGCTTGACACACTACTCAGAGCTCTGGATTTCACTGTGACTTGTAGAGTAATGTCATGCATGACTTTTTATTTCTGACACTGACGCCTTGTGTCATATAGGTTGGTGTCCAGCTCCAGTCCAGCTGACCTGGAACTTGGGAGTCCCCTAGTTTTGGTATTTCTTTATCAAATCATTCTGTCTCTACTTTGTAGTTTCTGTATTGGAATTAAAGTATCTGATGCAGGAACTTTACATTAGATTGCCAAAAATATAGCTTTGAACATGGTTAGTATGTACAAATGCAAGGAAAATGGTAGGCCTTTCCGTTCCTTGAGATGATTATGTTCCATTGGCATGAGAAATGGATCTTAAGGTGTAAGATTGAGGTTAGTTATCAGTGAATAATGACTTCATTTCCACCACATCTTGTAGCAAGGAGGAGTTTTCTATCAACCCTTCTACCAAAATCTAACATCTCAAAGTTAAACATTCTCTTCCAGCTCCTGGAATCATACAATTCCCAGTTGCCTTAAAAATGTGTTCCTGATTCTATTTCCATGACCAAAATCAACAACGGTAACAGTAATGATATCTCACATACCTTGTTTACAGTTTTTTCAATTCTTGTCCAATCTCATCTGAAGATAGATTGCAAATGAATTAAGAAGTATATTTTTTAAATTGTGCAATTTTACAACACACATCAACATCAACCATACTGTTTGACTACCAGCTACCAGCTGCTAATGCTTTTACTGGCAACCAGCCACCAAAGATGGACACCATCAGAATGTATCAGTTCAGTTTGACTTATTCCCAACATCCCTTCTTCTCCTACTTTAAATTTCTACAAGGATGGTGTTGGTATTATTTGAATGATGCTGTTATAAAAGTAAAAGTGGACAAGACAATGATCAAATTTGGTAAAAAACTTTGGATCCTGTATATTGTCATCTTCATGTCAAATTCAAATGACAATGTCTCATTGAGTTCATAGATTCAGAAGACTACAGGGATAACTATACCATTTGAAACAGAGTGTAATATGGCTGACAGGATAGTCATCTGTGACAGCAAATACCAAAACATTATCCAGAAAAATCCATTGGTTTCGATTTATCTAGGAATTCCATAAAATTCAAGTTTCACCATAATTTGGGTACCAGCAGTTGTTCAAATTTGGCACACCTACTTTTTATCCCCTAATGATGGACACTTTTGTAAAAAGATATTGTTCCTAGATGAAATTAAATTTAAGATTTTGTGCCTTTTCAGGAGTTTTAGTGGGTTGTTTTTTTACTTACTAACTTTCTAGTATGTTTCAAGACAAAATCAATTATTTTTTGTCATCTGATCACTGTTATATCTAGAGAATTTTAATCAACTATAAAATCATTATTCTTCAATGATAAAATAAGTAGTAATTGTTATGTTCTACACAGTGTGCCAAGTTTGAACAACCAGTGTTGACAACATTAAAACTTATGAATTTTCATAACTTAAAAACTATCTTTCCATTTCCAAAACCCTCTGAGTAAAATAAAGGCAAATATATGGATAAAAATGCATCCCTCATATCTAGAACACATTTTCCTGAATTGCCCTATACCATTACCGGAGACAAAATGTGGTCATTACTGGGTAATTACCGGGTTTACTGCAGTAAACAAGGTAACATTTTGTTACTGCTTTCCTCCTCAAAATGCGGTAAGAGTAGTAAAACGCAGTAACATATGGTAATATAAAGTTAACCTGTGGCAACATGTATTAAGATGCTTACTGTATTAGGAAGTCATTGAACAATGCTTGTATTGCCAGCATAACATGATATGGAAGTAAATTGATAAAAACATTGAAACAATGTTGTGATAACATCATGTGCAATTACCAACAACAAGTTTCCATCAAAGTATTTGCAAAACTATTGGGTCCTTATCTATGCAGGTTGTTGGAAATGCAATAACAAAATGAAGAAAACAAAGCTACATCTACTTAGATAATTGCAACACATTAAGAAAGCAAAGTCATTCTCTCATAGAAAAAAATATATTAGGTATTCCTCCAGGAATCCAACCCTTGACCTACACAGTATTTTGCTTCACAATTGACACTGAGGCATAGGTAAATTAGTGCTGCGAAGGTGAAAAAAACATTATCCTTTTGTCCCCTGGAGTCTAATAATTAGACGTTTAACTGAAAAATTTTGAAGTATTATTATTTTAATGTGCAGTAGTGCCTCTTTGCCCAAGCAACAAGTTGCGAGGGCAAACAAATCATGTAGACAATAAGCTCTTAGCAGCTTATTAATAGACTGTTAGTGCTGCTATAGCTAAAGCACTAGTCAGGCACTGAGGTGCCTAGTTGGCTAGTATTGTGGGTCAGCCGCGGCCATCATCCAACAACGAAATGCCAGTGGCTGGTTGCACCTCATTGTCAGTGGCAACAGTAAAAAATCTACATAGAAATAGTACTAATTTTTTGAACAACAAAAATGATGTTGACCGGCTGGCAAATCCATTGCCGCTGACAATGGGAAAAGGACAACAACAATACGTCCTTTTCTGTCCCAACATCATCCCTTTCAAAGAGCGGGGAAAAAACATCATTGGGGGATACACCCCCATCACCACTGGTGTTCATGGGGGTGTTAAACCAAAAAAACTACCAACGGAGGGCACCAAAGTCAACGCGAATTTGTTGTTGCATTGACTTCATTGCTGATAAATTTGTCAACAGCAACACCAGTTGCACCAATGAAAGGACATATGGTATTGCTTTCATTGATTTAAAGCATAAAATAAACAAATTCTCATCTAAATGTAAAAGAAATTTTTATCATGTAGAATTTTAGACTACTAGGCCTTTAAAAAATTCTATTTATGGCACTTGACATTGTCTGTAGTTTACTATTGTTTTTCAATTCATTTAGTCAGTGCTCATTCTTTCCCACCCACTAGACTTTTAGAATAATGTTTGAACTGATCATAGCTCAAGTTTTGTGTAAACTGGTCAAATATTCATTGAGTAATTGCATTTTTTCAAAATTGCAATTTTATTAGGTAATGCTGGTAAAAAATCAATTTTAAGGGTCTAAGTTCAGGGGACAAAGGGATATATACCAATATTATTTTTTGTATTGTGCAATATTAATTGTATTGTCGTACTATTATTTTTTATGTAGAAGAAGGTATTGTAAGTATGTTGGTATAACACTTAGACTTACTAGAGAAGTACCATTTTGTAGTACTTAATACTACTACTTCTCTATCTATTAATGCTCTTGACCATGGCCAGCTGGCAACACCGAATCATGTCAACGGAGAGTATCCTATTCTAAAATAACTATGAATACTTAGATACAAATGATGTAGGAATACTTGATTTTATTCTATTATTTTTTAGTTTATAGCTACAATTAGATATTCTACATTTACTAGTGATCAGGTTATTGCCGGCAACAATTGCAAGATCATGTGCTGCAATCTTGGAAACAACATTGTTGGCACCAATCCAATGACATTAAATTGAAAGCAATTGGCATTCCTTTTGATTCAATGTCATTGGATTGACATCAACAGCGCCGTTGCCAAGATTTCAGCATCATTGTTGCCAAGAACAAAGGTGGCTGGTGGCGTTGTTTGAGGTGGGTAGGTGTGTGTTCCATGTTGTGTGCTCTGGCTGGTGTCCATGCGTCACTGCATGGTGGCTGGTAAACTACGGTAAATGCTGCAGTAACAAAAAATAAGTTACTGTCAGGTTTACTGATACCAGTAAAGGGGTGTTACTGCCCCGAACTTGCGGTTAACCTGGCAAAGTTGGTGTTACCATAGTAATTACTGGGTAAAACCTGTAGAAATTTATACTCCCTCATGGCCTAAACTTTTGATTATAAGACTCAGAGTCCCTAAGTAGGAATCTTACAATAATTTGCTTAACATTCATGACTAAGTTTTAATGTATACAAATATCAGTCCCTAATGGTATGAATCCTACTTGTCTTTTTGGGATCATGTTTTTGGACCAAAATTTTGAGCTATTCTACATCTTTTTCATGTAGATAATACTGGTTTCAATCAAGAATCGAAAGTTTAAGCCACAAGGAAGTATTTTTTGTACAATTACCCTGAAATATTCCAAATTTGAGCAAGTGCTGGTACAGTATCATTTTTATTGTAAAAAGTCTTTAAGTGTGGCTTCCTTGGTATATAATCTGTCCTTTCCTAATTACTAATTACCTAAGGACTTACTCAGTTTATTCCACTGTACTATTACTCTCTACAAAGCTTTGTAATTCTCTTGAAGTATTACTTGAGACCCAAATTGTTAAACTGGTACAATACACAATTCAATATGCAGCAGCTGCAGACTTCATGGGGTCAGTTGATACTAGCTTCATTTTGTGAATTCAAATACAAATGATGGAAACATTGTTCTTTTTAAAGATATTAGTATTGTGCTGAATAATTAAAGAATGGCACCATGCTGATAAAATATAATTACAACTCATGTTTTAGATAGAAGATTACCCACTGGTGGGGGTCTTCTAAAAAAGTGATTTCATGTAATAGTACTGTACTAAAATTTGGGAGGGAACTTGGTATAACACTTTTAAATAATTTGGACTTTTTTATGGTTAATCAGTATTGTATGGCTTGTTAGGAAAAATTTGTTTTTTGAGTACATGCAAACATACTATTCATCTTGATAGGGATATTGATACAAGAATATTTAACTGGAAGACTTTTTGAAGACAATTCTGTGTGGGAGGGCCTTTTAGACACAAAAATAATTTGTGATTTTTCAAGATCATTCAATGTGTTCTAGAAAAAAAATTTGAGAGTCCATGCAATAACTCTTTTCATTTTGGGAGCAATTTTAATAGAAAAATATTCAATCTGTATGACTTTTTAAAATTTTTCTGTGTGGGAGGGATTTTTGGACACAATAATTATTATTTATGAGGTCATGAAATGTTGATTTTTTAATTTTGGGAGGGATCTTGATAAAAGAATATTTTATTTGGAAGGCTTTTTGAGGATTATTCAGTGTGGGAGGGCTTTCTCTAGAAACAAATATTCATGAAATGATACCTTTCTATTAGGGGGGGGGTGATACAAAACTATTAAATTTGAAAGGAATGGGCAAAAAAGCCCTTTTCTTGGTTGAGATGGGTCCATGATGTCAAATGTGGACACCATCTATCAGGTAGTGATAAAGATGCTGCCCATTGGGGTGTCCATGTGTAGCTGTGGCAATGAAATTTGTGATAATGTCTTGGAATTAGTACAACAGTTTCCATTGCAGGGATGCTGTCTATTGGGCAGTAATACTGATTCTGTCTGTTGGGTTGGCTGGGCATAGCTGTGGCTGTGGCAATGGTACTTTTGGTGCCCTCTTGGTATTGTCTCAACGGTCAACAGTGGGGGTTGCTATGGGATCTTTTATTGCTATTCATGCCATTTCAAAGATGATTGTGAGATATAAATGGAGGGATTTCATCTGGAAGGGGGGAGTCATATCTGTTGTTGATACTGTGTTTTCACCTGGCTTTTGGCCAAAGGTCATCATCAGCTAGCATGTTGAAACCAATTTTTTAAGACATTTGCAACCTTTGGTCATGACCATTCTCAGTGCTGTGTGGCAAGACGATGTCATTAGATGCAGCAGAGGTGGAGTGGGTCATTGATGTTGTCAATTTTGTTTTATTGATGCTGGTTGTCAGAAGGGGGAGCTGAAACGGCTGTATCAGTGACATTGTTATGGGTGGTGGCAGTAGCAAAATGCCAATGTACTAGTACTAGCTTCACCATGTGAAAAGTTCTTGCCAATCTGTTTATTGCATACACTATTGTGAGACTGCTGCTTCAGATTTTTCAATTCTGACACAGCAGCTACAAAATAGAGAGAGTCTAGTTTGTGAGGGAAACATGAGTATTGCTGTTTGCATCTTATTTATTATTTATTTAGCCATAGTATAGAAATTAGCTAAATTTCCCTTGAAATGAAACTGCTATAATTGAGGCTTATTTTGAAGATGAAAAAAAACATCTGGAAGCTTAGGAATGTGAGAAGGAAGGATGTCTCTAATAGTTTAGGCTACTTTTGGTCCCAAAGCCACCCCCTAGTAGTATAAACATACATTGGAATTGAAATTAATGATACACAAAAACTTTTAAGCATTGTATTTTTTAGAAAGTCTTCAGAAAATAGTCCAAGAAGGTATGATAAAAAGATTTTGAGAACACTAATTTAGTTGTTGATTTTTTAACACAAAACTCTTAATAACAATAGATTATACATTATGTTTTATATCCAATATAATTCAATAAAAACAGTTCATGATTTTACTCTTTTCTTTATCATTTTTTTCTCCTTTTCCAGAAAACTAAATGTAAAATTATGGTAATCATAGGGATATGAGAGAAGTTTTGAAGAAATTTTAGCCCCAAGCTCAAGATACTTTATAAAGATGTTTCACTTTGTGTGTTATATTTTGAAATTTAAATGGTAAATTTGGCATAAGGAAATGAACCATGAAAAATATTGAATGCTATTGTTACACGCATGCTTTGTTCAAAACACATTTTTTGTAGATACAGGTCATAACCACCAAAACAACCAAACAAACCACCAAGGGTGGTCAAACCCTCCCCACTCACCACACAATGACACATACCAACACCTGCCCACAACAATGCACAATGACCCTGATTCTCAAGCATGGGCCCCACCACCACATAGAAGTAACAATGGGGATGAGTCAACATCATCTAAATTAGTCTGAAGAAGAAGATGACCAGGCACAGCCCACACCCAAACCTAGTCCACCAAGAAGATGTTAAAGTGACAAAGGAACTGGAATGATGAGCAGAGAGAAAAAAATCCTAGTCCACCAGGAAGACATCAATGTTGCCAAAGGAACTGGAGAAATGAGCAGAGAGAACAAATAGAAAGAGGGACATTAGATAGAAGTAGAGCATTGTAAATAATGGGACTAGACAACACTACGATGAAGCAAGAGATAAAAATGAGATTCAGGCAACTATCACATCTGTATCATCCTGACATACATGATCCGAAAAAAACAGGGCTATCTCCTCAACAAGCAACAAAAAAGTGTCAGGTAATTGATAATGCACAAGAACTCCTGAGGAGAAGGATATAAAATCCCCCTCCTCATCTATGGCAACCCTTTTCATCTCTGTCATGTCTCACAATAACTCATTCATTGTATTTTCATTCAAAGCCTTATTTCATATTATCACTCTTCATTTTCAAGAACACCAAACTTAAGATGCCCCCCATCCCAAAATACACAAACACCCATTTAAAAAACTTCTGACATTTAAGAAACATAAACCCTGCACATGCAAACACTTCCCTACCCCATACACAATATTAATTTTCTTTGATCAATGCAGGACCACCTGCACCTCCAACAGCAGCACTGTCTCCAAACCCCTCAAACTTGAAGTCACAGACACCTAGACCTGAGCATCAAGCCAATGCCAATCATCGCTTTGATTTTCTCCAAAATATTGTACCATAGTGTGTACATGAAATCAATGATAAGGATAATGACATACTGTTTCTTTGAAGTCCAAATCAAAGGACTAAAGTGTAGCTCCCCCTCCACAACCAAAATAAATGCAATTAACCTCAATTGGATAATAGAGAGCAAGCAAAGGAGAAAGGTAACTCCACATTTGGCCAACAGCCTGTAATATCCACACTCTTGGAGGATGAAGACAACCTCCACCATATTGTGCTGAACATTTAGAAATAAATTCAAGGGTCGCCACCTAGTACATGAAATCCAAATGCACAGCTACATTGATGAATTTGAAATAGGCAAATTAACTGGCCCCCAACTATCAACTTCATGTCACTGACATTACCTAACAGTCACATCTTCCAAAATAACCCCCTCAAGTACTAAGTCACACTTGTCCCAAACTCAAACTCTTTGTGATGAGCACTGTCACAAAGCAATAAATGATGACAGAGAGTTTCCACCTTGATCAAATCAAACTGGCTAGTGCAATAAACACACCAACCCCCTCAATGCTGAAGTTATGTTCACAAGTACTACCAAATAAAGCCAGATGATCCAAAACATACTGCCACATGACAAACCTCAAGGCCCCATCATGGCAAGGGATGTCATTGCAGAACAGGCGCCAGCTTATCTGAGACCAAGAACATCCCCATTGCAGGAACTCTTAGTAAAAGACTCCACCAACTCAGCACTGACACCAGGAAAATAATCTTCCTGGTTTGGACTGGCCAGAAGCGCATTTGCAGTGGTTCCCACTCAAGCCCCTCCAACCAATAATCACATTGATGCTTTGTTGTTTAACAAAGTCAATGTTCCTTAATTCACAGACTCATCTTTCTTTTGTTCTTTCTTTAATGTAGATATGAAACCAAAAAATATTGAAAAACAATGAGAAAACAACTCTCACCTTGAGACCTTCTTCATGTGCTGTTGTTGCTGAGTTGTCACAACATAATGTCACCGTGTGAGAAAAAATCATTGTGATACTTTAGATGCAAAAATCTCCTTATCCCATGAAAAATTGATTCCAAGACAAGTATTACAAAAGTTATCATTTCCAAAACTACCCCCCCCCCAAAAAAAAACAATCACTCCCCTCTCCCAACTCTGAAAAAACAGCTGCCAGTTTTATGGGAGGAACTCAGGGAAATGGTAAAACAAAAATCGTTATTATTTTGGAAAATCTCCAAAAATAAGAAAAACCTATACCAAACCCTTATGTGGTAGCAATCTTAAAATAACCTAGCCTAATAACAAAGAAAAGAGTAAAAATGAATTTTGGGGTGATTGACATTATTTGAATGGTGTCTGTGGGAATGCATGTATGAAGAAAACAGGGAAGAATATTATTATTAGTTTGCTTGATGATTCCATTTAGTATTTTCAGATAATTTTAACCTTTTAGAAATATAGATTCAAATTTGGTTGATTATTTGTTTTGATGATAGATGTTCAATCCCAATCTTTCAGGATTGGAGCTTTATACAGATTATCATAACAGGGGTTAACATGGAAAAAATTCCATCCATTTGCCGGTTTGTCAGTTTGTCAGTTCATTTGTTTGTCCGTTCATTCATTTGTTTGTTTGTTTGTCTGTTCACATCCAGTTAAACTGAAGTCAAAGTTACCTTTTATTTACACTTAAAATACTGGATTACTTTCAAAAATAAGACATTTTTTGTGTTAGCTTTAATCAATAAAGCTATGCAGGAAACAGTACAACAAAAATTATTTTTTATACTCAATATTATCAATTTTATCACCTTGACCACTATTTGTACCATACCCAAGTATTATTATTTATCTCTATCTATTAAGATCAGGAGGGGCCCGAAGGGGCCGGAACTATATGTATGGATGAGTAAGTGGGGGGTACCATTACAATACTACATTATCACAACATAGGGTACTCTACGTGCATTTTATGAATTTTTAAAATGTACTTTTATCTACACCAGAATCATATCAGTCAGATCTAAAGTATCGTGTATTGAAAGATTGGAGCTGCGCATCTAAATATATGCCTCATGGGCTATCCCAACTGTTTTGTGGAGTTCCCTTAATGCAGGTAAAGGTATTGACCTCAATTTTGTATTATCTAGGTAGTTCTACGATACAATGATGTCAATAGTTGAACACTGCCCCATGATGCTTACAAACCCAATGAATAGAGTCAACAAGTTGACACTTCCCTGTGTCACACATTACATACTACATTCAAGCCCTCTTTGCAAAATATGATTCTCCAAATCCCGTTGCGATTTCTGATACTTCTCCCAAATTTGGAGCTGAAGCCAATAAAGTATAGACTCACTCCTGCTCTCCCCTGTGGTTTTGAGGTATTGGCACCTGGCAATACTTAAGAACCCTAATTGCATGAGGCCCCTGCCTATGCTATGCTGTGATAATATTATTGACATTCCCCACTGTTTTCAATCATCCAAGTCATGAAATGTGTCATGTGAGAAACACCAAATCAAGAATGAAAATTGACAATAGTTTCTGAGATACATTCTTTTTAATCCCATCCTTCTATGTGTCATCAAAACAGTGTCGACAAACTGCTTCTTTGACAGGCACAGGACATTTAAAGAAATGGAAAAATGTTTCATTGCTGGCCCCACAGCATGGGCACATTGAAATTGATGTTCTAAAGTGTTTGTGATTATGGCCTAATAAGGTCCACTAAAATATGACATGACATACATTACATAGATTGTGGTTGTACTTCACAGAAATTAATGATTATACCTTCTGGATTGTAAAGAAAGAATATATTATAAGTTTGAAATATTCAAGACATAAATTACTATTTATCCAATTTAAGACTTCCCATTTAAGGATTTTTTCCAAT